>JAABNW020033118.1:0-10653 GCA_015164035.2 Radianthus crispa
CTTTTTGATTCTGTTACCTGATTGGTCAATTTGTTAGTTTTCTATAATCTGATTGGCTCTTCAAAGTAGTGCGATTTAGGTTTCAAAATGGTGCGATTTAGGCTGAAATCAAGCTGCTAAGAACCAATCAGATTTCAGGATTCACTAGTGATTTCAAAATGGATATAATTAAGAATATAATCCCATCTGAGGCATTGTATCAGTAGCACCTCACTTCAGGAAAAAAAGGCATTAAATTAATTCAAGAGCAAGCTGGATAATCACATCAAAGAAAGGTGTGTTAAGATGAACCATTAAAAAAGTGATGGGATTGCAGGTGTGGCATTTTTTTGGCCATAAATTACTTTTTTGGACAAATGGAAATATTTTTTATGGAAATGTTCAGATATTTTTTTCCCTAAGAGCACAGCAGGTTTTTTCAATTTTTTTTTTAGAAACACTTCTTAATTTTCCTTTTCCTCATTATCTGTTGCTGCTTTTCAAATCATGGATAGGATTCAGCTCACGGTAGCCCTTCATTTCCTCAGAAGAGCATCTGTTATTGTTTAAACCAAACAACAGATTTCATTGTCTAGCTTTTAAATTCTTTGTCTCAATCTGGCTTGTTCTATCAAAAAAAAAAAATTGTAAAGTTCAAAGATCAGAAAACACCCGTGCCATGTGCCACCATAGTTGCATTTTTACGGAAAATGGTGCATTCATTTGAAATTATCTGCGCCATGGGCCCATATATGTTTTTCTGAGTCATAAAAATGTACGTTTTAGCTGCAAATTAATGTTTCAACAACACAAAATGGCCCATTATGGTTGAAAATTTGGGGCCATGGTCACAACTGCTAACAATTTTAAACCTGATCTCTACATGTTCTGACCTGACCCTCAGCACATGCATGGGACAGTAAATGGAAGTCATGCAAGTTGCCATCAAAACAACTCAGAACAAATTAAAACAACTTTTTGCAACAAAGTTTTTCAACCTGCAACAATTTTTTTGTTGCGAGACAAGTTGTGACGAGGGTGGAAATACGAGCAACATTCGCTTTGCAACTTGCAACGCAACAATATTGCGCGACAAGTTGCATGATTTTGTTGCGCGTATTTCCACACCTTCAACCTGCTAGGATGTTGAGTAGGTAAACAATGGTCTGTATTTGTCTCCTGACAGTTTAGTCAGAAGTTTTTTGGTGGAAGGAGGAGGGGGGGGCATTTTCCTTGTCAAGCCGGGTCATTATTGAAACTTTATTTACTTACTGGATGCGAATCCTTGAGGTCGTCAAAGGTACCTGCCTTGCCAAACAGTTTTGTATAAACCACCATTGGAAAGTGGATGTCAAGGATGATATTATTGTAGATGGCCAAGCCAACCACCAACCCAATCAGACGGAACTGGGCATCACTTTCAAAGGAGGTTGGATTAAACCAGCACAGCCTAGTGTCTGGGTCATAAGTGAACATCCCTATAACCAACAAGAAATTGGTCAATTAGGTTATTTTTCATGTTGACTGAAAAATGATTTTTTGGATTATGTACTGTCCAGAGAATAATAGAGATTTCAAATAAAATATATTATCATATGACCCATACGGCCCTGCATGCGCGCTCAAATAAAACCAAGGAAAGTCATGTGATGGGGGCCGGACGGGCTGACGTGAGTGGGCCGTACAAACCCATCTGGCCCTGCTCAAAAGCTGTTTGGCCTGCTCAGTTGCGCGCGTGCTATTTCAATCAAATTTAGCAGGATCCTTCAGCCTTTTTTTACGATAAAAATTGGGTCATAAGATAAAATGTTTATTGACTGAGTTAGGTTGGGCCAGAGGGGAAAGTATTTAGCTCTTGGTCCTTTGTACGAACCTCGCTGCGCTCAGTCCATACGCCATGACTTCGAGCCAAATATTTTCCTGTCCAGCCCTCCCACTCTGCAGTCAATAAGTACATACATGTAATATTAGCCCACAAATATAACCCCAAAATACCTCAAGAGTTTCTGCCAAATGAAAATATTAAATTGATTTTTATCACAAGCCAAATTAACAATTTTACCTTAAATTTATGCCAAATGTTTGACAGCACAAGAGCAACAGGCAGCCAACCCAAAGCCAATTGTGGGTAACAGTTGACTGATGGGTGATGGCTGCTCACAAAGTATATTGACTACTATCAGCAAAATGAAAAAGGATTTAGTGAACAAGGTCATGTTTCTAATATTTGCAAGGAAACCACTAAATTCTGCCATTTCTAAAGGTTCCTAGCCTGTACTCTGAGACTCAGGAACTTGGAGCCGGGGGATTTATTGTCAACAAATCAAACTTGTCTAAATGAAAAAAAAGGAAGGCTTTACCATAATCAGGATTGAAAATCTGTTCAACAACCAACTGGAAGAATTCCTTAGAGACCCCTCCCTCATCAATACCCTGCTCTCCTTCAAACTCAACCACCAGTTGCTTCTTAAGATCATTGGGGTCATCTTGAGCAACCATCTCCAGCTGTAATAAAGACAACATGAAATTATTCAGAAGCAGTTCAGAAGATATTCAAAACTTCTAAAAAGCAGGCCATTCCTCGAGAAAGGCTAGTCTCCTTCTCAGCCGCCACTTGTGTCGTCACTGAAAAATTCCTCCCCAAGTAACGTTAACGGCGGCTGCAAGGTAAACTAGGGCAAGGTCTGAATAGTGTGTATCTTAGAACTCTTCTAAGGATTACAGTACTAAGGAAGTGTGAGCTCATGAACAGTATTACTTGGCAACAGTCACAGAAAGTTGTAATCATGGTATCACACATTATAGTATTAAAATGCCGAGCACAGGTGATCTCAATCCTCAACAGGTCAGACAAATGCGGCTGCTTTTTACCAATTGAAATAATCACCACAATTTAACTTAAGAATATTCTGTTGGTGTTGTGTTGTGTGATCATCTGGGTGTGGTGTAAGCTTGAGAAAGTCACTGTTGTTGACATGTACACCACACCCAGACGATTGGACAACCCATGGGTTCAAACCATTCACTTTTAGAATATTCTACAATATCAACCCAGAGCAATTTTTATTAGGGATGGACCATTTGATATTTGTAGAGGTTTTTATCATACTCAAACATTTTTTTGACCTTGGGTATTGTGATATTTTTAGTGATTTGCCCGACATTTTCTTCACAACATTCACCTTAAATGAGATTTTTTCTGTGTCAAGGCCTTGCTCGATATTTTTGGGGGGATTTAACCCTCCCTCCCTCCATAAATATCAAATGGTCCATTCATTTTTTTGGAGAAAATTCACCAGGGAATGTTGCTGGATGCATTCAAGAATGAGGTCACTGGCAAATGTTTTTTTCAAGCCAATTAAAACTCTAATAGAAACTTATTGGGAGTTTTGTATCAGGTTTAATGGGGAACTTTATCTACCATACTTACCCTGACAAGTGCATCATCAATCAGACTATCTCTTCTAACTTTAAGACGAAGGAAAGGTGTATGCTGACGTCCATGCACAAGGCTGTATAACATAGTCAACCTCCGCTCGCTGTACATTCGCACACGGTTATCATAAAACAGTCCCAATCCTTTGGTTGCTGTACTAAGTATAAAATTGTGGCTTAGAAATGAAAATTTGTTTTGGTCACTCTTGAAGTAGGTGTAGTCCCGGTCCACCTCTATGTGCTCATTAAGGGGTTCATTAACAAATTCTCCATATCTTAAAAATGGTTGATGACAATCTAGAGAACGTAATTTCAGCATTCTGCAAAGTTCATCCTGGTAGAATGCAATAGTTGCTGTTATAGGTGGGGGCTTGTTTAGTCCCGGCAAGATTACCTGACTTGGATTTCTTCGGTCTCCTTCTATAATATTCACTAGATAAAATAGCTTCATAACCTTAGTACTATTGACTATTGCTTCGTCATCATGGACTGGACTGTGATTGACAGCCGAAGGTCCTGTTAGGACTTGATAAGTGATTAACTGTTGCAAAGTTTCCACCATGCGACGAATGTCATCCACTTCAAAGGTGCACCATATCCGAACAAGCTGAGCCTTCAAGTTTGCAGGTAAGAGAGTGACAGATTTCAAAAAGCTAGGAAGAGCATGGTCAAGGTACTCAGGACTTTGCAGCATTGTATTTTCCATGATGACTATGATCTGATTCAAGTAGTTGGCATCTTTTGGTGCATTTTTCTGGACCAACAATTGAATTTCAATGTCTGCTGACAAAGTTCCCAATGAGTTAATCAGTGCATTTTCTACCGAAGAATCACCAATGGCAAACAGTTCTTTGTAGACCCGTCGTACTGAATCTACATCCACAAAGAGAGTTGCACCCTCCAACTCCTTTGGCTTGTCAAGCAGGAAACTTTTGTTTAACGATTTGGAATCAGAAAACACTTTACCAATACAGTGAACAAGCTCCTTGTAGCTATTTATCTTCTTACAGGATTCTATCTTTGAAAGAAGTAGTGCCTCTGTCAATATCTCTGGCTCTGAAAGGAACAAGCATTTACTGATGTTAGTGATTATAGCTTAACTGACATGTATAAAATATTTCCTGACACTTGGTAGTAAATGCTTTGCCAAAAAAACTATGAACATTTCTTTGTAGGTCAATACATTTTTTTGCAACATGAAACTTCTTGTTGTTATGAACTTACAAAAGCAACTTAGAATAAAGTGTCAAATATAGTGTAGTTTTTTTTAAACAGATACCCCCCCCCCCAAAAAAAACCCTGTAAAGTATTATGGGTATGCACAAGTAGAGAATGACAAATTATTGGGGCTACAGCCTTATTGGGTATTATAAAATATATGTATCCCAAGGAGATGTTATTATACCTTTCTGATGGTTGAGTTGGAACTTGGCTTTAGTATTACCACATAATGCCAATTCAGCCTTTTCATGACACAATGTCATAGCACGGGCAGCGGCTTCATTTATATCAAGCTTGAGTTTTCCATTGGAAGCACAGTTCTCGTTGTGACAGTTTTTTGCTCCACAGCCATCAGTGAGCTGATAAAAGTAGTGTCGGATCAGACCTTCTATTTCAGCAGCTTTATTCCTGTGTGTAATTTAGAGATCAAAAATTTTTCTTTAATAAATTGACTTTAATACCTCACAAAACAGACAAAATATCTTCTAATGTTCTTAGATGATTCCTGCTTCAACTAGGCAATTTACAGTCATACCCGTCGTATGCTTCCAATGCCAATACCATTGCAATTTGATCGGCAATGTTCCAACTTCCAGTGGAACTTGAAATTTTCAAGTTGCAATTTGAAAATTTTGAGTTGGTACTTGAAATTTTTAAATTGCCATCTAATAGCCCACTTCTGATATTCTGGTCGAGTGATCACGAACAATGCAATTCAACAATATATTGTGATTATCCTTTGTTTCCCCTGGGCCTCGTTTTGAATTGCTTTGTCTGTGAAACTTGACCAGAATATCGAAAGTGGGCTATTGACATTGTAGCTCAAAAATGGCCTCAATAATAAGGAAAAAGAATAACTCCAGATCCAAATTCCTTTCCTTATTGGAGTCATTTTCAAGCTACATTGTTGGCTGGATGGCAATTTCAAAGTGACTGTGAGACACTTATTATTTCAATTCCATTTTATCATTCCCATTACCTTTATCAGAAAATTATATCAATACTATAACCATTACCAATAATGGTCTGCTTATGTATTAATAATAAATACCATGTTATGCAGACTGAGACATTTTCAGCAGGTCTAATAAAGATTTTATTATTGTTATTATTAATGCAATAAGCATTCCCACTTTTATTGCCATTCACACCTCCTATTCCCAACATCATTACCCAAGCATTCCCATTTTTATTCCCATTCACACCTCCTATTCCCAATATCATTACCATAAGCATTCCATTATTTATTCCATTCCCAAGTCACTTGACATAGTCAAAAGATGCACATTACACAAGATGTGTCTCAATTACTTAATATCGAAAAGCTAAAATATACAAAAACAGGTTTATTTTGCAGGGGAATAAGATGACCTTCTACACTGAAATTCTAAACTTGCCTTATTTTTTATCTATGTACATGTTTTTTTCTCACAAAAATAAGAAAAACTCTGAGATATAGTAGGGTGTATAGTAGGTAGTAAAATAATGTGGAATACGAAAAATTAATTTGCCTTCATCCTGATTTTGGCAGCTGGACATACGCAAAATGGGCTCATATGCTAACAAATTGGGATACCACCTGGTTGGGTAAAGTGTAGCATTGGTATATGTATTTACACGCATTCACACATTCTGGAGTTATGGAGAATCAATCTGGCTATCTACCGTCGGTTGCATCTAACCATCCACAAATGTGACGTGTTTTGTCAGCCAATCAAAACTTCAACATTTGCCACTTTCGACACATGCGCAATTGTTCGGTTTGGCTTGTGATCGTTAGTGATCCAATATGTTCCCATGACCTTGTACATACTAGCAATTTGTCTAGTCATTAAAAAATGTTATTAGAAAAGATACTTTGTTGGAAATACTTAGATACATCTAGAGGCTTTTTTTCCCTTTTGAGTTTATTTAGAGGCATTTTAAGCAAATGAGTCCAATAAAGCCTTCCACTCTGGTAGAACATCGCTGTAACACACAAGCGGCAAACTTTGAAGATTCATTGTCAAAACATTGAGGTTTGATTGGCCGACAAAACATGTTTTCATCATGTGTGTGGATGGTTACTGGTAGATGCAAATACTGACAGTATTAGTTTATAAAAATATTTTGCCTTTGCAGGATAAATAAAAATAAGGAACTGCAATAGCACTTCTTTTGAAAATGTTAAATATATTGTAACATATATCATATAATAACAACAACAACAACAACAACAACAACAACAACAATAAGTTATTTGAACATGTTTCTTCCAAAAATACAAACATGTGATGTTAGGTCTTTCTCTTTGTTCTAATTAGAATAAGACTTGACCCTGTGATCATAACTTTAATTATTTATCAAATGAATAATATAATTAACTAATGATGATAATAATGTGTACATGTGTGTTTAATCAAAAAACACTGTGCAGGAAAACCAAAGGTATTAAGCTTACATAAAATCACACTTTAAGTAGCTAATTAAGCTTATAAACTTTTAAGCTTATATTTGAGTAGAAATAAATTGTTTCTAAACTAAGCCTACTTCCTTTTTGTACCAATTAATTACAGATTCGGTATGAATTTACTGCCTTCAACAGAGTTCTGATAAATACTAAATGTCGTGCAAGGACAGAAAACAAAAATATCTCATCCATACCACACTTGTATCTAGATTGGTGTTCACATGACCAAATCTTACAGGTAAACTTTCGTCTACAACACAAGCTTATTTGTTCATTTAAATACTTACATGATGGAGAATATCCGTTTAGAACTTAAACTCCTGTCTTCCTAGTGGAGTTGAATAATAATAAAAGTTACTTTCGTTCTGTTTTTAGAGTTGAAGAAAAACAGTAATTGTATTCTAGAGCAAAAATTAAAAATAAGACTTAAGCTTATAGGAGCTTGAACCAAAGCCTCAGTAGGGTTAGGGTAGGCTAGTCTCTGATACAGTTTGAATCACTGGAAAGCTCCAATACTGGTAGTCAGTAACTAGGACCCTTCGTTATTTATTAATGACCCACACTGTGTAGTAAACAAGTCACAAGGTGAAAGATATAAGAGCATGTAAGCTAAAGTATTGACTTCCTTACCATCTACAACTCCATGTTGGATGAAACGGTGGAACTTCTTGACTTCAGCTTCTGCCGCGAGGAATGCTGGGCCGACCAGCCGAGAGACTGAAAACTAAGACTAATAATCCCCACCCACCTCACCCCACCCCACCCGAACGAACGCATTATTCTGGTCTCAATCTTTAAAATAAGCTTAACAGGGATGATAAAGGTCTCCGAAAATGGTTCTTTATGGACACGAGATGAGAAATTACTGCAAGAAAAATCTTTTATTTAAAAAAAATTGCTTTAGGTTAACACAATTATATTTTTTTAAATAAGTATAAAATGAGTTTATTTGTCACAGGCAAAGAAAAGGGATAAAAAAGGAGCTTCGCCCACTCGTGTTGTGAAGGTCATTATCTTCATATTGAATTTAAAAAAAGAAAACGACTTTTTCGATTTTTATTTTTACATTTTGCCTTTATCTAAATTGGGCTCCCTGTGCCGAGGGTGATCTTTTTGTGTACACCGTCCCGACAGGCTCTGCTCTGCCCATGTTACCTTGCTCGTGTAGGTCTTGTGACTCTGCTATTAGTCAAGCTTAAACGTGAAAGATGGAGGGAGCTGGAATGTCGTTCTCCTTATTCCTCTTCCTTGCTGTTTCCGCTGTTCTATCCAGTGCCAAAGTGTACAAAGAAACAAAAGATATACCAGAAAAGTATGCTCCAACTTGGGATTCCCTCGATAAACGTCCGATTCCATCGTGGTACGACAAAGGAAAGTTTGGAATCTTCATGCACTGGGGAGTTTACTCTGTCCCTTCTTTCGGTTCCGAGTGGTTTTGGAAGTATTTTAGAGGCGGGGTAGCTTCTTATGTGGATTTTGTAAAGAAAAACTACCCTCCAGGTTTTAAATACCCTGACTTTGCCCCGATGTTTCATGCCGAGTTCTTTGATCCAAACCAATGGGCCGACTTGTTGGCCAAATCTGGAGCAAAGTAAGTCGTTTCTTTTTATTTACAATGCTTTTTCGTCATGAGTAGTAATAAATAATAAGATAGTCAGGAAAAAAACTCTGTTTTCTCTTAATGTATTGGTATCTAATGCTGAAAGTATTTTCACTAGTTTGCGGCATCCAAGTTATTAGAGGTATCATTCAACTCAATAAGTTTGAAGCTGATTCTGGCCAAAATGTACTAAAGAGTAAGGCTCGCAGTTTTATTTTATAGTTTGAAAATCTTCAAGTTCAGTACGTCTTAATTTTCGAGGCTCTCTTTTGATATGTTTGATAAAGCACCTTCGATTTGTTATGTAATGCACCTATCAATGTTAAGGACGTTCGTGGGCATTGTTTGTGCGCATGCTTTCTACGCATGAAATTAGCGCGCGCACGCTCATCTATAACACTTGGTTATTTATTAGTTATTTATCTATCTATTTCTTGTTGATGAAATTTTATGTTATTGATTTATCAATTTTCAGATATTATGTTCTGACTAGCAAGCATCATGAAGGATTTACAAACTGGCCATCAAAAGATTCATGGAATTGGAACTCTGTTGATACTGGACCACATCGTGACCTTGTTGGTTAGTATGTAAATGATATACGATTACTTGAATGTTTACATGTCATTTAAATGTCATGGGTTGGTAGGAGTAATTCCAAGCAATTCATGATCCTTCTAGTTATTCTTAGGGGGTGCGAGGGAGATGTTTTGTGATTTTCTATTCAAATATGAAAAAGTAAAGTATTTGTACGTCCTTGGAATTCAAGACTGTTTTTACTGGTTACATCTTGCAGAGCATATTTGTTATATCATTTACCACTCTCTTCATTGCTCGCAATGAATTAAGACAACAGCCATGACAGGGAATCTTGCCATACAATAAGCATCTCAATTTTTATGGCTACTGCTTTTTGGTGAAGCAGTTATCACAATGTCATCAGTTGTGTTAGTCTTTGAGTAACAATAGAATATTGACAACCAATCAGCACACTTCAGTTGGCCTTTCTGACATTCAAGAAGGACCGGGGCCAAGTGTAGAAATATAAATGTAATTAAGAAATGAAGGCCATCACAAGAAAGACAATAATGGCGTTAGTAACGTTACCGATTTTGAGCATGTTTGTGTGAATACTAACTGAATAGCAAATTTCTAAAAGTTGCAAAACTAAGAGAGTAGGTATGGCGCCTGATGACGTAGTTTACATTGAAAAATTTTAAATGTTTGAAAATTTTTAGCCATGGTACAAATGACTTCATAAATGACAAGAACCAATCGCATTTACCAATATCTGAAAATTTGAGAGCAATTGCTTTAATAGTTTAGGAGATATGAACAATTTTAGTGTAAGAAAATTTACAGTAAATGTATGCATGGTTCCATCTGGTTGGCAATACTTGCCCACCAGCCATACATTTTCTTATAAATCTAACATCTCAAAGACTATTAAAGGAACTGGTTTCAAATTTTCAGATATTGATAAATTCAATGACATCTTGTCAATTGTGAGGTCATTTTTGTCATAGCTTGAAAAAAAAATTTTGATGTTAAACAAAGTGTCCACCTATAGTATATTGAAGCTGCCCAGATTTAGCCCATGCAGTGGTCACATGTGTTCCTATAGCGTACATTAATGAATAAACAAACACAGCCTTTTGTAAATGTGAAGCTGCAGATACTTACAGTACTGTACAACCATTATAGTTGAAGTGTGACCCTCTAAGTTCAAAGCCTCATTCGTCGACTAGCATTTCGCCGACCATCAATCAAAGAACTCAAATTGAAAATGAACTGAATTTAAAAATATATAAGATTAGAAGACCAATAACAGAAATTTTATCTAAAATCTGTTATTCATTTTCAATTTGAATTATGTTTGTACATCACGTGATGCAGAGATCAGGAAACGCCCGCGCCATGCGCCATAGTCGCATTTTTACGGAAAATGGCGCATTCATTTGAAATTATT
>JAABNW020033229.1:0-10642 GCA_015164035.2 Radianthus crispa
TGCGCATGCGCCAAATTCTCTAAGAAAACAAACATGGCTGCTCGAAAACATCTCACGAAACACGAAAATTGGTCGAGTTTAAGAAAAATGCTACACATCGTAAAAAGAAGCCTTAAGGATTGATTAACAGATTAAGATACCTGTTTTTCTTAACTTTCAATAAATGAGCTTAACTTTTGGACTTTTGTGGAAGATTTCGAGATTTTTCCAAAAACCATAGGCATTTTTTATAGGGAAAAGGTGAGCCCGCGATTTTACTCCAAACCGCTGGATCGTTTTTCAAACCTGTTGGGTGTAATATTTTCTTGTAGTTAACGAGGTATGAAAAGCTAAATCCTTACTTGTAGTAAGAGAAGATTCTTCTGTTGGTTTTACTGTGATGATAAATAATTATGAATCACTATAAATTGGTTTAGAGGTCAGTGAGTTGTTGGATTGTTATAAAAAAAGGATGTTGAACAGGTGGGTTGGATGCTTGGTTGATCGGTAGGTCCGTGTGGTGGTTTTGTGTGCACAAACAGTCAAAACAGTGTTGTATACTGATTGGGATTCCTTTGTAACATGCGCAGTCAGAAGCGAGCCAGAGAGCACATGGCATGAAGTAGAATTAAAGAAGATTGTTCTTGGGTTTAAAAAGGTTTTACTATCGTTTCTGGAACCAGAGATACAACACTGCACATCCTCAATTTATCGTCTAATTAGTTAAACTGGTGACAAGCTAGTGCATCTGGGAATGATGTGCATCCAGCCATATCTTGAGAAAGACCTTGTATTATTTTCATAATGTACTCGAAGCTATATTGTCTATACTTATCAAAGTGTGTTATATAATTCTCCAGCTCACCTCGTGTTTTTTCAAGAACCTTCAAAGTTACACTATATGGATGAACATTGGTACCGTCCTTACTGATGCTTGCAATATAGTCCTTTGCGTCGGAGACAGAAAGATTCTTCAGCACAAACCAAGCATGACCTATATTCAAGTCGCCAATAAATTCTATCCTTCTTAGGATTTCTTTGATGTCGATGTTTTTGTTCACTCTGTTATTAGGTAGTTTCACATTGATGTACCAAGGGTCAGCCATTCTGCCTTTGGCTATTCCCCATTTGACTGAATAGATCTTGCCTTGATCCGTTCTATTCCACAGGAACAACGCATCTTCCCCGATGTACCCTTTCATAGATGTTGGACCTTTTATGGAGGTTGCTGTGTCAAAAAATAAAACAATTATCTGAGTCAATCATATTCATTGCTAACAGATGGGAGCTTTTAGTTGCTTGAAAAATACGTCCTCTAATTGAAATACCAAAAAAGGCACAATGGAGGCCAAGGAAACAAAAAAAGACTCAAAACAATAAAAATTTGTGGCAGCAGAAATAGTTATATCAGAAACCTAAGGATGAAAACAAAGTTACGAATTAATTTTGAGCTTTACAAAATAAAACTTAAAATTCATGCCAAATTTCAATTATTGAATGAAACATACAGTGCAAGAAAGAAAGAAAAAGCCCTCTGCTCTCCAGGGTATGGAATGAAATATCGCGGCAATTTTCTGTTTCTCATTTAGAAAAAGGTAACAAACCAGTATTAAAATCAAACTAGCTAGAAAGTTCTATAACTATTCTATCATTGAATGTCAGTATTAGAGGGTCTTGAGATTTTAAGTGGGAAACAGGAAGACTTATTTATGAAATAAATATATTCAACTTGTGTTGAAACAAAAATGGAGATCGAAACAGGGTGGATTTTTTCGACTCATTCATGCAACCATTAAGCTTTTACCGCTCCGAATCTATTTCAGCGCTGTTTTCCTTTAGAAGTAGATATGTATATGTCAAACTTAACGTGATGTCTCCTGGACTTCAGAAAAAGGACTGATATCTTATTATATAGCTGTTTTTTGGCGTTTTTAAACGAAAATTACATTCACGGCGGTGGCAGATATCCAAACGTTCGACATATGTAACTGAATCTTAGTTTTCTCTCTCTCCAAACGAATGAAGAGATCATTTTAGCCGAATCATCCTTGGTCAAAGAAATGAGTAAATTCAGTGAAGCATATCTGGATTGTCAGTACGAGAAAACGCAAAATTACAAAGCAGCACTACACTATAACTAGTGCAAAGGATGGCGAATTGCATGACACTGTCTGCCAGCTAGCTGATTTTTATTGATTTCAGTTTGATTTTATATATATATATTTCAATTGCTTCAATTCTCATAGAAATATCCAAATGAGTAAGAAGACATCATACGAAGAGATAAACTATCTGCTTTGATATAACTATAAGTCTAGAAAAATACTGATCAATCAACTGAATCCCGGCTTGCTTAGGTTCGTTAAATCCGATCACTGAAGCGAAATACTGAAACCCTTCGTGATGCAATACTTATTTAATTCTCCCTATACCAAAATGCCATTCTGTTTCTTATAACTTTGAGGAAAAGAATATTTAAAGCGCAAAGAAATAAATTCGGGAAGAAACGCAAATAACTGAAAATGACATATTTTCAACACGTTTTTTGAAAAGAAGCATAGACTGATTCTTGAGTAGCCTGCGAGGGCCGAAGGAGAAAGGATGCGACTATGTAAGTTGTTTCACTTTTCGCTCGACTCTAGCCAGAATGAACAATAATGTCTGTACAAACGTTTTCTTTAAAAATAATTGAAGAGAATCGAGGAATGGCCTTAAATCATGTTCAAAGAAAGCATTGCGCTATCTAGTTTTTCACGAACGAATTAAACGTGGTATAGTCGCGACTGTTCAAGCTAATCAATAAGACTTGATCTACGAACAACAGAGGATCAACAAATCGTATGTGATCATTTGATCACTGGAATAAGGGGTACTAGGACCTACCTTGTACGATTTGGAGAAACACAAGAAGTTTCAAAATAACAAAGCATTGGGAAAACGAAGACACCATCGAATGAAATTCACAATTTCAGATCAAAATGGGCGCGGTAGAGAGAGGATTGGGGAGATGCTTTCAATATTTATAGTGAAAAGAACAATAAACTGATGGTGTTTGACATTAAAAAGATCATGTTAAAGACTATCAATCTATACCATATTAGGTGAAACACTGACAAACACAGAAACAGGGAAGTTTTTGGCTTCGAAATCAATTTGTTCGGGCTGTTTTAAACCTCGTAGGTTGGGGAAAAAAAGTTATTTTAATTAACAATTCCAAATATAAATCTTTTTGAAAGCCGCTAGCAAAGTGTGCGTTCTTAACTATCCAGGACTAGTCCATTTATAGTTTACGAAGACAAAGTTGGACATTCTCTTGAAAGATTGCAAAACCAACCATATCTACCTATTTCAAAAAATGTCGCCGCAGCCATAAGCACAGTCGACACTCTAAAGTCTGCAAACAAAAATCTTAGGATTGTTTTGCCTAATTAATGTATTCACAGCATATATATTTGCCTTTCGAGTATCTGTGAAATGGCGTTTGCACGAAATAATGACAACTGGTAGGACGAAACCCAAAACTTTTAATAAAGGAAACTAAATCGACAGATTACACAAGTGATTCCCGAAATGCTTTTCAGGCTTAGGACTGTGGACTGCGACAACGTTTTCTTTCTTTCTTTCTTTCTTTCTTTCTTTCTTTCTTTTTTTTTTTTTTTGGAAGGTGTAAACGCTGTTCTCCAGTGTGCATTTCCTGTACATGTACAAGTTGTCGATACTCCAAGATAGCCAGATGAGTGCAATGTAAACCGTAGTCAAGGTTGCTTGCGAACTGATTTAAAAATAATGTCTATCTGATGCCTTATAATTGCTTATAATACTGATCACTTCACGGTAGCTAGTCATGTAAATTATTACGACAAAAGAACACGACTTGAACTCCAACCCTGAACCATGCGGTCTTTTGTGCCAGAAACCTGATCAATCACATGCCTTAATTCGCCATCATCTGCACATAGTCTAAATTGGCTTCAACCCGGAAAATCTAAATTTAGATCTGCGGCTTGAAGCCATTCGAGAATGTAGTCTGTGCAGTCCAGCGACTCTCAATATGACCACTAGGCCGAGATAAAGCTTCTTAGAAAACCTTGATTCCCATCGGTTTACAGGATAGCATAGTGGTAAGTGAATAGACAGTAAGATTCAGGGAGTGAGGGTTCGAAGCTCAGTAGAGTCAACTTAATATTTGTGGGTTTTTTTGATGTTATTTTATTATTTATTCATTTTTTTAAATTTAAGACTTAATCTACTTTTTCCAAAATCTGAAATAAAAAAGCTTTTGTTATCAAGATCAGCAACAAAAATCACAAATCTCGTCTTTTCTTTCCAGCTGAATACATGCATATATAGGGTCCGTATGTTTAGTCTTGCTTGTAGTACTTTGGGTGCCATCAATTTCATCATATGCGTTGTGCTTTGGCAGGGGTGGAAACGTAGTGCTGAAAGTGACTCCTGCTAAATGCATCTCATCTATCTCGGCGTAAATGATCTGATGAGGACGCTGCAAAAGAAAACGCAAACAATATCAAAATCAAAACTGCCATCTCAAGAATTTTTGGCATCCATTTTTTCGATGATACACACAATCTTAAGCGCAACTGATTGTTTTGAAGCAACTCAGGATAGCTATTTTAATATAACAGTCAGAAACTTAATTAAGAACCTTTAGTGAGCCTTTTCGCATTAAATTCATTGAGTGAAAAAAAAGATAAGGCTGGATAGGCAGACGGTGAATAGTGACCAATGACGATTAGCGAATATGTTGCGAGTCCGCAAAAAGGAGTGCGATTACCAGTTTAGGTTTTAGACTTTGCACATCGCTATTCATATGGTTCGTTCGAAAAAGATGAAAACATTACGCATGCTCAGACGGGATAAGCGTTTCTGGAGTGAAAAGTGAATTATCAAAGCTGATCATTATGAAATCGATTAATTGATTGGACGTTTTATCACATTGTGACAAAAGAGAGAGACGGAGGAGGAGGAGGAGGAGGAGAAGGAGAAGGAGAAGGAGAAGAAGCCCAAGAAAGAAAAATAATCAAAAGCAATACTTAGGTTACGATACCCGAATAAGCCGGGAATCGAACATGGTCGGCATGTTGCGATGCAAGTTTTCTAACCGCTGCGTAGCCCGTACGTGTTTCCCTTCCTTCTCTTAGTGATATTCAGACCCTTCCATTTAGAACGTTTTTATGCTGGGCCTATGGGCCTGTTTTTACCTACTTAGGAATGATTGGAATTTTTTGGGATCATTTCAATTGCCATTACACCGACCCCCTTCTAGGATTAGCTTATCCTAAGGAGGCTATCGGATGGTAGAAAACACACAATCAAGCAAGATAGAGGGATTTGCATCTTATTGAAAGACTATTCAAAAGGTAATTTTCATTAGTTAACTGACATTCTGAGGCAATTTCCTTTCTTAGAATTGTTTGGCGATAGTGTGTATAAGAGGAATTTCTATACTAGGAAGACTCAGAGTCATGCGATGAGATTACATTTTAGTTGACACACGGCTGCTCACAGGTCGAGTGTTATATTATTTTTATAGGTTCACCTGTTGAGTGTTTTTGTCCTTATACTAGTAATCCGTGGAGCCGAATACACTAAACCTATTAACATTAGAATTTCAGTTGAATGATGAAGTGAACGTACCGTAATATTCAACCCAAACCGTGGATATTTTCTCTCAGAAACTGGAAAATGAGAATATCGCTGAGCAACGTTTGTTTACATTGTGCAGTGCGTTTTATTCTTTCAAGAGTCTATAGTATCATTTTATAACTTTCCTCGCGTATCTGTTTTCGATTTGCAATAAACGGACTTTCGATGTGAGCTTATTTTCCAACTGATTGTTGGTTATTTAACAATTTTAGTCTTATTATTTTTACATTGGTGCTTGTAGATTTCAGTGACAAGTGCAACTGATTTGAATCTTAATATTTTCGTTGATGCTATCCTAAAGCGTGCCATACGGGATGTTAAACCCATATGTTTCACTTCTTTTTTCAAGCATCTTTTTCCATACATCTCAGTTTCATTTTCCTTAATGCACTAATGTGCCCAGCACACTTGACACGTTTTTCTCGTGTCAGGACTTGTAGTATATTTGAAGTCCAGAGGTTAATGTATGCTTAATCATGGAAAATAGATACAGCAACAGCAACCCAAATTTGTCATACATAATGATTATAGTTAATATAGTTACACCTTTTTCTTACTTTTGTCGACCTGAGCATAGATTGGCATATCTTCTTGTGGTCTGTCCCTCTTCTTTTTTGACAAATCAACAGTTGCGTATACCGGCATGGTAGTTTCTGCAGTGTCAAGTGGCAAAGAAGATACCCTAAATTGAATATGTGGAGCCTAGCGTTAGTCTTTAAATAGCTGAGCAATCCTTTCTTAATATAACCATATACATACTCGTTTTCAAGTTGCTGAGCTCCTGCATCATCTCCTGATGTAAACATAACAGTTGGTTTCAAAAATATAGAATGAAAGAAATGGTAAGTTGTAGTGCTTGGGGACGAGGTTTGAATTCCGGGCGAATACCCTTGGAATAAAGTATTTCGGAAAAATTAATTTCCGACCTCTTTGGGATTCGAACCCACGAGAATAGTAGGAATAGCCATTCACAAACATTCATTTTCCACATTATCAACAAGAATTGCGTGTATGTTTATACCTTTGTTTTTGCTGTGTTTTGTAAAGATCATAATGGCGAGGATGACAATCATCGTTAATAGAACAAAGCTTACAGTTCCACCTGCAGTCAGTAAAATAATGTCCTCTTTAATGCCTTTCCTTTCGACAGGAGTGCTCTTTCCAGTCACTGGATCAGAATCTTAATAAGACATAGTGAATAAGACAAAAATCGGCATCATCATCATCAATATTATGATTGTCAAAAATTTAAAGCACACTTGCGCTGCCCTCCATAAAACGCTTTCTTTTTTCCCCGTATAACCAACTGATTATACTAGACTGGTGCCGGGACCTTGAAGGCCGTATACTACATTAGTCAACTTTATCCTTCTGGTTAGATAGAGCGGAATCACATGACTGTGAAATAAGATCAAGCTAGTTACTAACAAATAGTCTTTATTTACAGACTAATTGTTATCACTCAAGCAGAACAGTTTATATAAGACACAAGTACACAAGAGACCAGAAATCATTATTATGTATTTAATAATTTGTAAAAATGTCTTATCAAATAAATAAATTTCCACTTGATAACACACTAAATAAAAGAATGTTTGTGTTTTCTGGTCTGTTGTGTACTTCCTTTTGTTTTATATAAACTGTTCTGCTTGAGTGATAACAACAATTAGTCTGCAAATAAAGACTATTTGTTAGTAACTAGTTTGATTTCACAGTTCATGTGATTCCGTTCTATGAGTGCAACTCAATAGATTTTACCTTGGTGTACTTTTCCGGTCGGGAGGGCTGCACTGGTTGTTGTTTCCATTAAACTTGCGTCTGTCGACATAGAAGTCGGATCTCACAAGAAACACAAGGAAACAAATATTCGAAATAAAAATGAAAATGAAACAAAAAAAAAGAAAAGAAAAAAGAAAAAAGAAATCAAAAAGATTGCAAACACTTACTTCTGATTCCCAAACTTGTGTGAATATTATTGATGAGGCGTTCACAACAAGCAATTTTTTCTGCTTTACATTTGTACAATCCATATCGATATTCTTCAATGATTATTAGTCCCAAGACACTACCAGCTGTGACATTATGTAATGATTTAAAGTTTTTTCCTTCACCGGTATCACACCGCGTGAGATGAGGAGGAGAAACGCCACTTGCATTACAGCGTAAGACGATTTTACTTCGATGATATGAGGTACATGTTTTGTTTACATCGCTTTCTTGTTTATTGGCTGCGAAGAAAAAAATATCGTAACTTGAAATACCTAATCAGATAGATGAGGATTACACAAATGTAGAATATACCAAATATTATGATTTTGCTTATTTCTTTATTAGTTGTCTTTTTTCTATGATTGCTTTTTTTGTTTATTTAAATGTCATTCGACTCCCTGTTGTTTCTTGCTTATTTCTTTATTTGTTGTTCCTTATATATTTCTTAGCTTTCTGTGGTTTGTTTACTTTGTTTGTTTTATTGGATTTTTGCTTTCTTGTTTAGTTGTTGTTTGCTTTGTTTGTGTATTAGTGAAACTGATTGATTATCTGGTCTGTCTCTTTGTTTGTTTGTTAAACAGAAATTGATAAGTTATGAAGACTATAACTTACACTGGGCAGATATCAACGTAATGGTACAAACTGCAGGCTTGTTCGGGTTGTTGTTAGCACAGCATTTATATATCCCACTATCTTTTCTTGCAATGCCTGTAATGTTGATTATCGCCTTCCCTAGACCTTGGCCGATAACTTTGCCTCTCACTGTCTGCCAAGTGACGTTAGGTGTTGGTGTTCCAATCGCAAAGCAGTTTATGAAAAAAAGTCGGGATGCATTCATAGGTATGCTTGGAGATGTTAGATTTAATGTGATGATAGGATAAGCTGTGAAGAGCAAACGAGAAAACCTGCAGGTTTAACCTAATGTACGTACTATGACTAATTAAAGTGTCGGCTCTACGTATAACTTCATCATAACCCCTTTGAAAACAAAAGACCAACCTGAGCCGTTAAAAGGACAACAACAAAAACACTTACTAATCCAGTGATTGATACAGAAAAGATGGGCGGATAATCAATAAGAATGAAGGATTATGATTGTGGAAAATTCTCTGCCATAATTACTTGAACTCTAGGAGGATTGATGTCCACCCAATCAACCCTCTGTATCCGCCATTAAAATCAAGCAGATCATTATGATTTTGATAAAATCAAAGAACAACAAATAAAAAGCAAACAAAGGAGACTAAGGAGAAAAATAAAATTAACAACAATTCAATATAGAAAAAGACCCAAAGCAAAAACTACAACAAAAACAAACGGTAAGAAGCAAGTGGATAAGTGAGAACAAAGAAAAGGAATAGGAAATGAAATGGTAGTATTTCTGCCATGCCGCCTGTGTGTAGTGAAAACTGACATTTTTTAATAATTAAAAATTAAAATTTTAATTAAAATTTTAGTTTTTAATATTTTTTTATTAAAATAATGGGAACTGATTATTTACACCTACATGTTACGACTAGCTTGACTTTACTTGTTATGGGGCTTCTTGCTGCCAGTACCAGAGAGCATCCATACGTACCACTGTCAGCCAGAGTCACATTATGGATCACCAGTGTAGCAGTGGATTCTTTACTCACTCGAACAGGGTTGAGTAGTCTAGTTGGGCATGTTGCTGGGTTAATGGACCATTCCCAGTCATTGAAAGCACTTTCTTGTGCAATTGGATATGCACTGCCATTGTCTGCATAGAACACCCAGCTTGGCGAAAAAACATCAAACTCTTCCCTCCTGTTATCCACAGTGTAATCCCACACGAGCTTAGCTGTTTCCCCTGCAGACACATCTAGGGTGCTTGGTGGAAATACTGTGAAATGAACTGAACCTGAAATATTCAACCGCGAAAGAGTACTAAGCAAACCAGATGTCGTTTGTTGAAAGATATATAAAGATAAATATAATCTCACCCTGCGTCCTGCTTACTAGCAATACATTGATAATCACTGAAACCAACACGATTACAGTAAACTCCATTGTCTCGGATTGTCTCTCGAGTAGGTTCAAGGATCGTATTACAACACTATTCAAATTAGTATCATATTTCAGTTTTTTTGTCTTGAGTCATGTGTTTGTGTGTCTAAGGGAGGGGAGGGGTGATTAAAACTTTTATTGTTGATTTTTAAAAAGACGCATTATGGTTTAATTTGTTAAAGGGGACTCGGAACTAGGGGTTTATCTGAAGAAAATGATGGTCTACTTCGTGTTTATTGTAAAGAAGTAGAAATATATTTTCTCTTGATTCAATGTAGATTGAGATGTATCAGCCCTTGGTGTAGTATATAAACCACTGAAAAGTGATATCGTCTCTTAGTGCTATTCCTCGGCACCTTTTGATTGTTTTCGCTGGCATTAACTTAGCATTTCATTCGATATCATAAACGGTTCAAGCGGGTCAGACATGAAGATTGCTTTCGAAAGCCTACAAAACTACAACATCTACAAGACGAGACGAGACCCATGTTTTGTGGTTGAGCAAATCGTACCTCTGGGTATGATCGGTAACTGCAGTAATAAATCCCTTTTGCTGGAGTTCATAAAATGTGACATGCCTTGAATCTCGTTGTTCATATTTTCGCACGATCTACGCACTTGAACTCACATTTGTTAGTTTGCTTATATTTTATCATAAACAACAAACATTATTAAACAATGGCAATCTTTTACATTGGGCGCGTCCAGTTCCATTTGCAATCCGGTTCCAGTGCTTAGTGGAGGAGTTCACTCCTTCTCAGGCTCGACATTCAGAGTGACAGCATTTTTAAAATTATTCCGGTGAAATATTGGATAACGAGAATTACCTATAATTTTCACATACTTTGCAATATTTATATCACGAATAATAAGTACGACGCATTCTTTAGAATGATTACATTTACTCTAGACTTGAATACAGATGTAGTTCTTGGTATTCTACTTCTTGTTGCTGGTGGTTGGCATTCGCTGTACCATTTCC
>JAABNW020033340.1:0-36600 GCA_015164035.2 Radianthus crispa
AAACTCAACTCACATATGATACCAGGTCCGGGAATCGAACTCGGGACCATAGTGGTGAGAGGCGAGCGCTCTCACCGCTGCGCCACCCGTGCTTCTGACCCCCCTCTTAAGGGTGCTCATTTTTTTCCTGACCCTGCTCTTTTTGATAGCTGAAAAAATATGACCCTCCCCCTGATTCCACCCCACCCCCTGCTAATTTCTGACAAGTCCCTAAACGCACACTTTCGAAAACGGGTTTCAAAGTGGATACTCTTGAAAATGCCGTTTATGCTTACTCGTGTGGACTGCGTAAACGAATAGAACATGAAAAAAGCGAACGCATTTTTCCGTTAGATTATTGAAGTTTATGTGACCCGTATTTGAAACACCAAGCTCATATTAGTAATTGAGCAAGTGTTCAGTGCTCTGGTACAAATACCTGAGAAGTTACAGAATTTTAAATTTAGAAGGATTTGCCTTACCAGCCTCGCTTTCATGTTCTTGGGACTTTCAACTGCTTATTACTCAGCAGTGATTTGATGTATGACATCCGATTCCAACTCCTTTTTGTGGTTTTCACTTCGTCGTAAGGCGCTTATGATCCGACTACGACTCTGACGCAAGTGAAAAACACAGGGTGTCTATTTTTTGAAGTGTTTTACAACATTACATGACTATTAAAAGCTTTTAAACTATTAAACTTGACATGTACTGTGTCATTACTTTTGTATCAAAACAATTTATAAATTTGTTTCTATTGTAAGTTACTTGAAGAGCTGGATCTGGATAAGAGAATGAATATCACCGAGGGTTTTTCTCCGAGACCTTACCCATGATGCATTGCGGGACTAGCATGTCTTGAAGAAACTCGTTCTTTGGAAGGATGAATGGAGCTTGCAGAATTACTGGAAAAGTCTGCGTAGTTTTTGGAGGTTCATCAGGAATAGGAAGAGCCATCAGCAAAGAGCTAGCAAATCAAGGAGGGAAAGTCATAGTAGTGGGGAGAGACAGCAAAAACGCATCTGATACCGTGCAATGTTTACGCCACATTTATGAACATGACAGTTTTAGCTGTGATGTGACAAACTACAGCTCTGTGAAAGAGACAGTCTCGCGAATTGAAGCTACAGCAGGAAATATAAGTGTGATTGTTAATGCTGCCGGAGTGAACAAAGATGCTGTTTTGCTAAGAACGAAGTTAAATGATATTGAAAATATCGTCTCTACGAACTTGCTAGGATCGATGTACACGTGCAAAGCTGCTCTAAAGTCAATGATACAAAGACGACAAGGCTCTATAGTTAACATTGGGAGTGTTGTTGGCTTAAAGGGGAATGCTGGACAAAGCATTTACAGTGCTAGCAAATCAGGTATCGGAGAAATTCTCAATCAATGGATATGTTTTTGAATTTTTTTTTTTTGGGGGGGGGGGAGGGGGAAGGTGGAGAAAGTCCCAGAAGTGCAGGCAATAGACCTAATCGGCTTCTATGCAAATTGCCCATTTCAGACCATGTGATGTTTGCATGATGTTCCCTGGAGAACAGTTTCTTTGTTTTTTCTGATATTTATTTTTTCATATTCCTCTGAACGTGTAAACATTACAAAGAAGCTATTCTCCAGGAAACAACATGTAAACATCACATGGTCTGAATGGGCAATTTATATTTGAAGCCAATTAGGTCTATTACAGCAAAACCTATTAGTATTTAGCTGGGAGGCTATATCGAATGATCCAGCTGGGTGGGAAGGGGCAAATTTTAGGAGGGGTGAGGGAGGGGGTTGTCCAGTTAAGTTTTTCCAAGCTTCAGTTGTTTCCCTCTGATGTTAATATTCTTTATAAATATTTAAAAATACTTATGTAAACAGGATTGGTAGGTTTTACAAAGTCCCTTGCCAAGGAAGTTGCATCAAAAGGAATCCAGGTGAATCTTGTTGCACCAGGACTAGTGGAGTCAAACATGACTGCAGATCTCATGAACAGTGATAAAGGTGCTTTGTACAGGTCTTGGATTCCCATGAAGAGGTTTGGAAAACCAAATGAAATAGCACATGGTATTTATTTTCTTGTGCAATCATCATACATTACAGGACAGGTGGGCTACCCAATAGCCCTTTCCCAAGATACGGCCTGACGCAGAGTATTTCCGGATGTACTTACCAGAGGCCTTTTCCTTATTGGATGAAAAAAGAGATCAAAGATTCCAGCGTGCACATGAGCCAAATGGGTTATTGATTAATCAGTGCTCTTTTGTGTAATCATCTAATAAAATTTATGTTGGCAAATGTGATGTATCCAAACCGAGGCTTTGGCAAGTACATCTAGGAATGCTTGTGCATCCGGCTGTATCTTGGGAAAGGTCTATTGAGTTTGATGTTGACTATTTCATGCATCCCAAATTAATTGTGCAAGAGTTCAAACAGGAGACCTTATTTAATTTAATTGTACCCAAAGTCCTAGCCTATTTTGCTCAAATTTCAATCCATTATCTCTTTTCTGTTCTTTGTTTGCATTCTGGTCCTAGTAGATGAAATCCCATTTCCCAGCCTCCAAAAAACAAATCCCAACTCTTCATTTCCCCTTCAGAACCTCAAGTGTATGGAGTGAACTGAAAATTAGAACTTTCACTAGATCAGTTGATCAAAATGGGTTTGGTTTTGGGAAGTTATCTATCAGATTGCACAATGCATTCTCTCATCTCTTTTCACAGTGTTTATGATTATCAATAATCATGTATCTTCATTTTTCCCAGGTTCTTGTGATAGATGGAGGATTACAATTAGTTTTGTGAGAGCCCTTATTGATAAAAATCATGGCTAATAAAACAACACTGGAAAATAAAAAGTATATTCACACTTCGCATAAAATATGTTATATCACAGTTTGCACTTTGAAGAAGAATTATGCTAGTATTATATTTTCATAGACATAGGCATAGCGAGGGGGGCAATTGCCCCCCCCCCCAAAAAAAATTTTTTTGGAACAAGCAATTTTTCTTTTGATCTTAGGTGTACCGTAGGGACAGGGGAGGCCACCTGCCGTCCCAAATCTGCTTGGGAGGCACCTGCAACCCCAGAATCGACATCCTTGCTATGCTCCTGTATGTAAATGAAAAACACTTGACATATTCAGCTCAGGTCTATGGACTGTAAAGTCAAAAAGGGAGAGGCTATACAGCAAAGAAAACTTGCAACAAAAAATACTGACAGGTTCTTTGAATGCAAAAAATGCATTCTTGTCCTTTAGCCCATGTAGCTCCCCTTAAATCATTACTTCCTATCCCTATCCCCCATTGGAAATTCATTAGAATCTCATTATCTGCTCCAAATAATGAGCAAACACTGACCACCATGTGCTGTCAATCAGATGTGAGGGGCTGCTCATTAAGTATAGGGGGTGGGCTGGCAAAAGCAGATAACTGGAAGCCTATTTTTTGTGTGACCCACCCCAATACAGTTGCTGAAAAAATACATGACCCACCCCAGTTTTTTGGACAAAAGTGAAAAAAACCTTTAAGCTATCCCATTTCTATAATGGCCCGCCCATTTTAAGGAGCTTAAAAAAAGTGGCTCACCCCCTGATTTTGCTGCCACCCTTCCCCATACGTCGCCCAGTATCTGATACCGGGATGCGTCGATATTGAAGTTTGGGTATCCTGTGGTATTGTTTATGTGAACCCAGTACCTCTCGATGAGCACTATAAATAATGGGTCTGCACTGTGGTTGTGGTAGAATATCTCTCAATATTACGATTTATTTCTCCATTTCAAAGCGTCTAAGCCACGTTTACAAAAAACCATCACTTCATCATGTAATTAGACGGTATTACAGAGGCAAGGGATCAGGAATAGCAAAGATTTGTAGCCCGAAAGAAGCGGATTCCTTTGTCTCATCGTTGACCACCAAAGAAAGAAGTTTTCTCCAAGAAGCTTTGAAACAACACCAAGATGATATCAATGGTAAGTCTCCTATTCTTTTGGCCTACCTTGAATAAACAAGTTTATTTCCGTTTTTTCTTATCATTTCAGTTTTCATTTTTAGAAGAAAATTCTACAAAACTTGTACTTGATTACTGTACAGCTGTAAACAAGTTCACGACCAAAAAATTTGTTCAGAAAATTTTGGGGGGATATTGCGGTTTTGTGTGAATAGCCAAGATAAAAAATTTAGGGCAAAGGATTCCAATTTGTTAAGATTAAAACGTATTTAAATCATTAACAGATGATACGAATCCTGTTGAAAACACTGAATGATTTACATTACGATAGGCTCGATGCTTAAATACACCCATCAATCTAAAAGTCCCCTGGGAATTAAGCTCTGGCGATTCTGGCAAGGGGAAAGAATTTGACAGCTTGTCCTAAATCAGAGATATGCTCAGAACTTTTGCCATTGATTTACTGAAATTTCTTTTTTAGGCTTCTATTTCTTTCATGTCATTCAACACTTGCTTCCCCAACCTGAGACATCTGGGGTTTTGCAATAGGACTTTTTCAAGTCCCCACTTTTTCCACAAACATACAACTCGTATTACAGCTTGCATTTTCTACAGCTTTGCTGTAGCCCCTGGCTGTATAAATGTCCAGTTGTTGCACTGTTCAATTTTCCCAGAGGTTGCTGAGGAAAACAAATCAAAGTCAGTTTTCTATTGGTCTGTACTGTAATCAAACACGAAATGATGTCGAAAATGATCCAAACTCAAGTTTCACTGCAATTAAGTTTGGATCATTTTTTATGTCATTTCATATTTGATTAAAGCCAGACCCATAACTGTCAACTGACTTTGATTTTTTTACCATAACAAAGTAAAACAAAAAACAAATAAAAAAGATGAGAAAAAGTTTGAAAATTCCATTTCATCTGCATGCCCGCTCAGTGGTGATCGAGACAATGTCATAAGCACGAGCAGGTCTAGTCTCTTGTCAGTTTTTAGCCAATCAGCATGCGAGAAATTCACAAGTTATTGTAAAACTCTTCATAACTCTGTGTCGAAATCTATTGCAAACAGTAGTCTGATTTCTACTTCATCATGTACATTCTTTATCATGACAACAAGTAATTCATCTGTTTCGACTAAGACAATAGCAACCAATCACGTTGCATTGGTTTCCCCAGTGAAACTGAAATCTTCTTTCACAAACAACAATGCCTTATCTGATTTACAAAGTACTATAAAGATTAAGGGATAATTTTAGTTCATTTTCACAAGACAGTAAAAGAGTTGAAACGATTTAGCAACTGTAACTAAGTGAAGCTGGAATTTTGCAACACTGCAAGGCAAAATTTATGAGTTTATCAGTTACTTGAAGAACTATAGCTGGCTAGTCAAACCCTGCAATCCTTGAAGAAAAAAATATAGACAAACGCAAACATGTAATATGCATACTCTTTAATTTTGTTTGGCAGAAACAGAAGAAGTTTCTACAGCTCCAACAGTTGCCCAGCTTAGACTTGGTAAATATTCTTTATGTACTCTCTGTACTCTGAAATATATTACAAGAGATGCATATGAACTGGAGTCCTCATGTGAATATACCCCAAAGCAAGTGCTGAAAGTATAATTTTTTACCGACAACTGGTTGGCTCAGTAGGGCGCCGGACTATTGAGCGGGAGACCAAGGTTTGATTCCCGGTTGGATCAACACTCAGGGCCTTAAAATTAATGAGGAGAAGGTGCTGCCTTTTTAATTACATCTGCAAATGGTTAGACCTTTACGTCTTCTCGGATAAGGACATTAAACTATAGGCCCTTTCTTTCCACGCTATCTAACCCTGCATTGGAGGGACGTAAAAGAACCACTGGCGACGTAATAAAACCCTGGCAGTGACCACCCTCAGTGCCTATACTTCATACTAACCACCTCATTCATGTCATTGTAAAGCGCCTTTGAATATGTAGATAGAAAAGTGTGCTATGTAAGTTCAATATTGAGGGGAGCACAGGTGGCACAGCGGTAAGAGTGCTCGCCTCTCACCAGGTCCCGAGTTCGATTCCCAGACCCGGCATCATATGTGAGTTGAGTTTGTTGGTTCTCTCCGGTGCTTCGAGGGTTTTTCTCCAGGTTCTCAAGTTTTTCTCCCTCCATAAAAATCAACTTCTAAATTACAATTTGATCATGGAACGAGGGCCACAGGTTTGTTAGCTACAGGCTATTAAGTGCTACCCTCGTAAAACAAAGGCCATTTATTTTTATCATTATCATAATTTTTCCACATGCATATGTTTAGTGATATGTTCACCAGAACATCCCATCTGTAAACCCCTTTACGGTTTAAGAATTGTCTTCAGTGAGCATGTGATTTTATCCCAAATGTCTCACCTTTTGTTTAATCAAGAACAATAGAAGGTTAAAACAAAAGAAGGTGAGAAATTCGGGATGAAATCGTGTGCGCACTGAAGATGATTCCTAAACCGTATAGGGGCTTAAATATTCCATACATTCCATGCATTCATATCATCCCATCTATAGATTGTTACCAAGATGTTACCCATCTTTAATAATGAATTTTGTTTTTGGATTTTCTTATGTAGCTGCATTTCACAATGCAATTCCTTTTATTGGCTTTGGATTTCTAGATAATGCTATCATGATTACAGCAGTGAGTAATTCCACCAGTACGGTAACTATTATTGCTATAGTATGTTCAATTTTGGCATTCATTTAAGATATAAAAGCTTGATATTAATATTTTTCTTGTATAAAGGGAGAGTATATTGATATAACTCTTGGTGCTGCATTAGGAATATCAACAATGGCTGGTGAGCATAATCCTGTGTAAATATTTTAAGAGTGAATTCATCCATTTTATTCTTTCTCAATTTTTTTTTTGTATTCTTGTTCATTTTCCATTCATTATTTCCATGCTCATCATTTTTTCAACCATTCAACATTGTTTTATTCAAGCATGAATTGTTTTATTCATCAATTGTCTTCTTTTCATTCATTCACTTGGGCTGTTTATTCTCTAAATATTCTTTCCTGATTCAAACCTTGCAGCTGCAGCACTTGGTAATCTTATATCTGATGTTTCTGGAATTAGGTTAGTTTTAATTATTAAAATAATTAGCTAACCCTTTAATCATATTTCCAAACTTCCAGACTGACTGTGCACGCGAAGACTGTACTGACATTTCATGGACTATTATTTTCAGTCTTGCTTACTACGTCGAGCTTGCAGCCAACAAAATGGGATTTGGAGGACCAGGACTGAGCTCAAAACAGATGGAAATGCCAAGGACAAGATTCTTAACAAATTTGGTAATCAAACTGTCTTGCTGTCCTGTTGATCTCTTTGAAAATGTTATATATCTATCCATGCTTTCAGGGGAGGATTTAAAACATTTTCTGGGTACTCCCATAATGTGGATTATACGTGGATGATCTGCTGAACAGGGTATGGTTTTTTTTTGAGTTTCAAGTCATAAACAGGGTATCCATTTCTACCCCATTTCCAGATTTTATGAGTTTTTGGTCATATTCAAGGTTTCATCTGTCATTGAGGTGATAAGCAGTTTCTTGAACAAGACAATTAAGCCTTCTCTGATTGGTTATGTGAGAAACCCATAGAGTTGAACACTCTCCTGAGATGCAGATATGGCTTAATTCCATTAGTAGAACTTTCTTAACTTAATACAGCCACACAAAATATGTGTCATAAACAGGGTCACTGTAGGATCCTAGCAGAAAACCCCTTCCCAATCCTGGTGGAGTCCCCCCTTCCCCCCAGGCAGCGTGGCAGTTACTGAAAGATCTTATTAAGAAAAGCGAGCTTGGGGTGGGGAGAAAAGGGAATGCACACCACATAAGAGGTGACAAGTGGGCCCAAAAGGGTCACAATATCACTTAAGGTGCACACTCCTAACATGAATACACCCCTGAATACTTCCTTCAGCCAGTGTAAAGTAACTAGGTTGAAAGTCATACCACACTTATCAGGATCAACTGGTCTGGCCAGTTCAGGCTAGGGGCTTCATCATGGAAGTACAGGCTAGGGTCTTCATGGTTTTACTAGCAGCATGATGATGCTGTGCTTGCGAGGGCATCATTCATGGTTGGCTGCAGTACTGTTATAGTCAGGGGTATCATGACCAAAAATTGGAAATTCTCCAATACTTACTGGGATTTTCATAATACACATACAACACATTAAAAGATAACAAGACGCACACACATACGCACGCACGCACGCAACAAAGTTCAGTGTCAACATACAAAATGATGTTTTTGCTGCCATCATTCCCTGATTATCAGTGGCTGTAACTGCTTTTGATTATTTGACTAGCAGCCAGCTGTGCTAAGCATTCCAATAGGCAAGTAATGTCTGCATAATGATGAAAATGGCAGTAAGGATTTCTTGTTCCATACAACCATGATCATGCAGCTTAAGGGGTTTTCTTTATTTTTTTTCTAAGGGAAGAGCTATTGGAATTTCTTTGGGGTGTTTACTTGGGATGTTTCCACTGCTGTTCTTGTCACCACCAAAAGATGAGGAGGAGAAACAAACTTCCTAAAACACTAAGAAGATAAGTTTAACACTGAGTTTGGTAAATCACTTTTAGTGAAAATTTCTTATTGCAAAAAAAAAAGAGAGTCGAGAGAGAAAAAAAGAGATTCTCTTCCTAACTTCATTCCTATCTAGGATTTCTGGAATATTTAGTCACTCTGACTTTTATAATAATTGTTACACAGACAACAAAGTTTGAATATTATCAACATACAAACATGTTACTGCTGTCAATGAGAATCAGTCTGCAACTGTATAAAATTCTGATTGGTGAAAAAATTCCTACAGGCAGCTTGTAGCTTTGGTGTTCATGTAATAGACACTACCGATTTACACAAATTCCTCATTTCCATGCAAGGAAATTTGAATTTAAGTCCCTTGGGAGGGGGGTTGAAAAAATGGGCTTCAAAAAATCCAAATGCCTCGGGTGGGGAAACAATTTTCGATCAAATAACATGAAAAAAATAGAAGGCTAAAGAGGAGATTGCCAACCAAATGGCAAAATTTCTGATCAAATTCCCAACCCAGGGGGATGTTTGCTATCGAATTCCCCCCTCCCCCCGGACTTACATTGATAAGTGCATAAGGTCTGTTTGCTCCACATAGAAGTGAGGCAATTGTGTAAAACAGTAAGGGTGTATTGAGAAAGTCAAAGAAGCTCAAAATGGGTGACTAAGACTCCTCTGTATACAGACAATGTATGGCATTTAGTATTGGTGAGCATAAGGTATGTATAAATCATTATCATTGTCGTCCTCATCAGCATCATCAATTATTTGTCTACTAAATTAAAATTATGGACAAATTCAGATAGAATAACAGGTTAGACTCGTTAAATTAGGGGATAAGTGAACTATTTGAATATTTTTAAAGCCTTTACAGATATGATTATCTCACTAAAAATGAAACTTTTCACAAGAATTTTGAAATATAAAATGGTTTATTTTTGAGCAAAGGTTTCTATGCATCCATATGGTAGCTGTTCTCATTAGTTTTTATTGCATAAGTGTATGCAATATCAAGAATAGCTTTTAATTTTTATTTATTATTGTATTGTGAAAAGATTGTAATATACTAATAAGACTGGTGCAAAAAACGTTTTTGAATTCAAAGTATTCTCTCCTTATCCACAAAGCTTTTTCCAAACTTCCATAGTGTTGTCTGAATGCATCCTTATTAGTTTGTAGTATTAATGGGTGCATCTGAAACACTGTCCTCTGGCTAGACACTTGCAACTGCATACAGCAATGTTAAGCAAAGGAGTGGTATTGGGAAGAGGACAATTAAATGAGAGGTGAAAGAAGGAAAAAGGGCCTGCCAAGTGAGCTAGATTAGATTTATTCATGCTTCATATTTTTGCTTTTATCATACTAGTTATGCAATGGTTTTGAGTGGAATACCATGGAATATCCCACTTGTGTTCCCACGAGTCACTTGTAATTTTTAGTAAACACACGAGCCTGGTGAGTTGTATACTGAGAAAATACAAGTGACAAGTGGGATATTCCACAGCATGCCACAAGAAACTGTTGTATATCTATTTTATCCCACACCATAGAAAATACAAGGAAATGCAAGGTCTGATGGGAAGAGTCAGTTGAATACTGCCAAATATACAACGGCTTTCCTGCTTTCTGATTGGCTGTATTTTCTATGGTGTGGGATAAATGATGATGATGTTCATCCTTCATACTCGAAGACGACCATGGCTTCTAATCACTAAGGATGGGTGCGAAGATGGTTAATGAGGCCGATCTTCGCCCGGAAGTGTCTGTCACAGTAAGGGCAGGGTATGCTTAGGGCTTGACCAGGCTGAGAGACAGAGCTCGGCATTGCCTTCCTTCTCATGCACTTCTGTTAGATTTCTTGGATACGTTTACCTTCAAAGCGGGATACTCCTGTTCTCACGCACGAACGCCATGCAGGTCGATCCTCTGCACACTTTTCCCAAGTGGCACAGGGAATTGCACAATGCTTGAGGGCCTCTTAGAGTGTCTTTATAGCACTTTTTTGGGCGCCCAACTGAGCGCTTGCCTATTGTTAGCTCCCCATACAACAGTTTCTTTGGGAGGGGACTGTCGTCCATGCATCAACAGTACATGCCAATTCAATGGCACATCATTCAAAGAGCATTCCCTGCATTTATTGCCAGTAGAGTTTTTGCTAGGACAGCTAAAATCTCTTTACTTAATAGTATTCAATCGGAGTTTTACATCTAAATAAAATATTGTGCTATGCATTTGCCATCATAAAACATTAATCCATGGCAAAAGCACAAAAATGAATCCAACTAACCAACACCACTGCTTTCAGTCTACTTATTAAATCATTACACTATTACAATGTCATAATAATGATTTTATTATATGAACCTACTTTGACTTTACAACTGATCTTTCTAATCTTCTGGTCCAATCATATGGTCCAATAGACCTTATTTGCTTCATATGCAAATTGCCCAATTCAAACCATGTGATGTTTACATGATGGTCTCTGGAGAATTGTGTCTTTCAATATGAAGGAATAAATTTCAGCAAAGATAAAGAAACAATAGACCTAATTGGCTTGAGCTAATGTTTTCCCATTTCAGACCACGTGTCACACCCTTGGGAATAAGATCCTTTGTTTAAAGTTGCATCCATATTCATGCATCTTCTGATGCATAACTGTCAAACAAAAGGATGAGACTCTAGGGAATGACGTGTTCTGAAATGGGAAAACATTCCATCCAAGCCGATGAGGTCTATTCCCCAGAGACTATCATGTAAACATCACCTGGTTTGAAATGGGCAATTTGCATACGAAGCAAAAAAGGTCTATTCACCACTTTTCATACATTGGTAATCATTAACAAAGAAAAAGCACCTGAGCAAGGCACCAAGGTAGCTTCAAAGAATAATTATGCACATACAGGCTTTAATTAAATGCTAGTTGTGTTTGACCAATGAACAGATGTATGAATAGTGGTAAATATATTATTATTTTGGATCCTAAATTCTTATATTTTTTTTACAAAAGATAACACTAGGATGCCAACATCATCAAATCTACAGTACAAAAGCTCTTAAACATGCCTTTAAGCTGACAAAATATCAAAGGATTTCTATACCACTTTTAAATTGTGTGTGAATTTTTCAAAATGACAAAAAGATCAATATTTCCATGATAAACCATAGTTGAACATTTTTATCTTGGTGATGCAATTTAAAACTTCTTGACATAGGCCATCTTCTAGGTTTTCTTAGGAAGAAACAAAGTTAGAAAATCCCATACACTTAGTTGTGTGTGAAGGGTTAAAATGACCAGAATACAAGAAAAGGGAGGGGAAGGGGAATTTATACCAAAATGAGTTTCATTCCAGTTTGATGATAAGGAACAGGTTATCGTACCAGTTTTACATGGTGCCAGTATCATGCCAGCACTTCATTCTAGAATGAAATCAAAAATGAATTTATTCTGCAATAACTTGTTCAGCCATTTTGTTCTGGTATTAACAAAATACAAAGAAATACGGCAACCAGGACAAACTATTTCCAGAACAAGACTCATAGTGGTATCATGAAAAGGGCCCCTGAGAAGCACCACAAACAAAAAACATCAAGCTACAAGCCTTAAATTCTCACAGTCCTGAGTTAGTAGAACCTCTAGGTATACATCATTTCTGCCATGGCAGACATTGGCTTTGGAATATGAAGCAGTTGATCAAAATAAGCAGCTAATTCCTCTGGAGTTGTGTCGTCAAAGTTCAAACTACCACATGGCATACTTGAATACTGCACCCGTCGAAATTGTTCGCTACAACTTTCTGAAAGTTCTTTCAACTCTGAAGCACTTTTTTGATCCTGATTTGACGATTTACTTGATTTCCCATCCAGCATTCGTGGATTGATTGAATCAGCAGGATTAAGTTCATCATTGCCACCACTATTTGATAATGTCCATGATACTAACCCATCTGGTTTGTCATCCGCTCTGGGTATTTTTCTTGAGTGGATACTTTTGTAGGTAAATGTAGCATCTTTTAAAATCTTCCTATCATGTCCCAGTCTTTTTCTCCCATTCTGTTTCTCTTTGCTTTTGTCATTTCTGAGATTATATTTTAATTTGAGCCGTTTCCTATAAAGATAAAATGGTTGGTTACTATCCTCTAGGATTGGGGGTAGGGAATAGAAGAACAAGGTTGTATCTGACTATCAAATACTCAGAATTGCTCAAATCATATTTCAAGCAATAACTCGTATTTTAGCCTGAGAAAACAGATGTTCTTTTGCTCCTCATCCCCCAACGAAAGTAATGTCTGAGCAATGAGCTGGGAAATTCCATACTGATGACATCACGCTACCCAGATTTGGGTAGTGTTTGTGATTGGCTGATATAAATATGAATAAATTAGCCCTCAAATTGTGTGACAATAGTGATCTTACTAGCTTGGTTAAACAAAAATTACATTTCCTAAAGGCTGCACATTCATGATTCCTATTATACAAAGCCTAGTGTCGTACACAGTGCACTTCATCGAGAGCAATACCCGTTGAAGCTTTTGAATAAACTCACATCATAGAACTCAAACAATCTTTAACCAGTGTTGACTCTAGGGTCATTGTGGTCTGAGTAGCAAACGTCATCAGTATGGAATATCCCAGCTCGTTGCTCAGACGTTACTTTCACGGGGGGATGAGGAGCGAAAGAACATCTGTTTTCTCAGGCTACTCATATTTTTGTATTCCTTGTTTTTTTTAAAAAGTCACAACAACTGCATGATTAATTGTTGGATATTCAATTGTTGGTTCACTTGCATTATTCTTATTTTGCAGTAAGAATGAGAACCAAGGATCTCTTGCCACCCTTAGTGAAGTGTTACTTTAAAAAAATATTAAATAATGATTGTTTTTATCAAAGTAAAATGATCATCCGTGTGGATGTAGTCCTGAGGACTGCTTGATGTGACTGACATTTTGACAACCTCATCTTCAGAGTCAGTGAAAAAATAAGTCAGATTTTATATTTATACTGCCGCCTTAAGATGTTAATTACTTAATAATTATTGCATAAAAAATTGCATAATTAGTGGCATTGGCCTAATTAGAGCGCATTTGTGCATTGCCAGCATGGTTGTTGGTTTGTTTGGGTTAAAAGCCTATTGTATGGTGTCGGTAGTTTGACTGAGCAGAGGAGTGGTCCAGACTCTAGTCTAGTAAACCAACTTTCAAGGACTAATCATTGTCTTTTGTTAAAACAAAAAGAAAATGCATTTCCCTGAATCCCAATTAATGGAACGGCCAGTCTTGGGATGATGCATGGAGATGTTATTTCAGTTATCATGTATTTCAACTGCACTTCGATGTTCACCACATTGATATTAAATGATCTTCCAGTTTCACCAACATATATTGTTTCACAGTCATTGCATGAAATCTTGTATATAGCACCAAGTCCATTGTTAGGTTTGTCATGATCTTTAACCTTAGTCAGGACTAGACGCAGTGTGAATGGGTCAATGGGCCATTCAGATGTTGTCTGGCTGCAAGATGCATGAAATAGTCTCCGACGTGCCCCTGAATCATAAATTTATGAGATTGTTGGGGATCCATTCAAACATCATAAATTTATGACATCCATGGGTACAAACAATGCCTGCAACACCTAGTTGCACAACTATCATGAAAAATTGTTTAAAAAACTATAATGAAAAATAGTTTGACAATATATCTTTGTCGATTTTCAGACAAAATACAGTTGGAACCAGGAGTTCTGTTTACAGATCAACTATACATGACATTTTTGTTGATAAAAGTCAAATGTCATCTCGCGTTATTTGCTTACCAGTCACTTCTCTCATAATCTATAACTTTGTATATACTGGACAACTGAAATGCTTAGTTTTAAATAGAATAACAGAAAGAACATAAATTAAAGTATAGGAGTAAAACAAATTACCAGAATTACTTTATCTTAATTTGCACATATTTAGGTGGTATTTGGGGAGTAAGTGGTTTTGGCTTTTTGGAGTTGGAAAAGTTCATATTAATCATTATTGGAGCTATTATAGAATACCCGTCCACTGGTCTTGCCATACTAAATACTGCCACTGTGGTCCACTGTCCCACTATGATCCCTAAGCATGATGGGTAAATGTATTGAGAATGAGGAAGTCATACTAAATACTGCCACCGTGGTCCACGGTCCCACAGTGATCCTTGAGCATGATGTGGGCTTCCTGTGTCCGTGAACTACGGACCACAATGGCAGTCATTTTTACAAGAACATTTAAGTGGCCAGGTATTCTATAGTCTACCCTCAAATTGCCAAGAATGACAGACAAGACCAAGAATTTAAAAATTCATAACTATATTTCCAAGTGTTTATAGGGTAATGAAATGTAGGCTTTGGGCACAGAAGCTGTGTCAACAAAATCATCATTAGGTTCACTCATTCACTGTAGTTGTTTTTTATGAAACATGCGTTTGAGACGTTTGGGTTCACTTTTTAAACTGTCGGCAGAGTCACACCAGTTGGGCACACCTGGTTAGAGTTTTGATAGTCGTAGCCTTGTGACAGGTAGGATTATATGAAGACTAATCAAGCAATCTGTCAGTATTTGTAGGTTTATGATAAACAGATGTAAGTTACGTATTGTTATGGCGGCTAATTGTTTTAATAATTAATCAAAATGAATTTCCCACGATCCTTCAGGTAATTAATCATGACACTGCATTTTTAGAAAAATTTGGAATAATCACCTTCAGAATTATTCACGGTTTATGGTAATGTTGATGAAAGATTTGTCAGTTATATGTTCTCATTATGATAAACCATCTTGTGAACAGATGAATAAATCACACATAAGCTTAACCAGTCCAGTAAGTTTATCTCCATTGCCACACGTGCCAAAATCCAACCAAGCTTTAATTTAACTTGGTCCTAAGCCCATTCTTTTTGTTCACTGCAGTCGATGAGTCATCAAGATAAGTAGCAAAACAAAAGAAAACCCAACGTTTTTGTTGACGAGGGCAGATTATAAGTCTTCTAGTAAACAGCTCTTCGCTAAAAACGAAACATTTCATTAGCTAATCGAACAAGAATGTCAAAACTTACGGTTTACTGTCAACTCTAAGTTTCTTAAAGATTATTTGTAAGTCTCTTTCTGTGTTTTCCAGGCGTTCGTTGTGAGGTCTTATGTGATATTTTGGTTGTTCTTCATCGCTTTCTTTCTCATGCGAATCCGCCATGTTTGTTGTCAGGTAGTGTTTGAATCACGTGATAGATTATACATGCTGACGTAAGATTCTAAAATTTGAACCTCACTTGTTTGTTTTTGATTGTTTCTGTTTTTTAAAAAGTGCAATATTCGGGGTTTTTTTAATTAACAAAATTTTTACACTCGTCTTAGAAAGCTGAAAAAATAATTCCTAAAAATATTTAAGTAGGTTTTGAATATCTCGTAAATAGCTTTGGATTGCCTGTGGTTTGATATGACGAGTAGCTGGGTCGAGTAAGGCTCGAAGTGCATTATGGTCTTATACACGTAAGTCGCCATTTTGTACGAAAGAAGAACTTTGTCTCCTTCCTTCCTGTTTGAAATTTCGTTCTTGGTATTCAAGTTTTTGATCCTATCTGGTTAAAGTACACGATATTTTAATTTTTAAGTGACTAGTCAGTTCTGCCGCTGGTTTGAGAGAAGTATTTGAACTTTTTTTATCAAAAAACTTAGCATCAAAATGTCGTACCTCTTGTCCCATTTAGGGAACGGTTGGCAAGTTGATCAAGCAATCTTAACTGAAGAAGATCGTGTTGTAATCATTCGATTTGGTCATGACTGGGATCCTGCTTGTATGAAGATGGATGAAGTACTTTATTCAGTCGCCGATCGAATCAAGAATTTTGCCGTCATTTACTTAGTGGACATAACCCAAGTTCCTGACTTCAACAAAATGTATGAACTTTATGACCCTTGCACCATCATGTTCTTCTACCGAAACAAGCACATCATGATTGATTTGGGAACAGGGAATAATAATAAGATCAACTGGCCATTGGATGACAAGCAGGAGATGATTGATATTGTTGAGACAGTCTACAGAGGCGCAAGGAAAGGACGCGGTTTGGTGGTGTCTCCCAAAGATTATTCCACAAAATATCGATACTAAATACTTTTGTACGCATTATAGGTTAACATAGATATTAATGCAATGTACTTTACTAGTATTGTAATATCTCCTAAGCTGTTGGTTCATATTCCTTTTTATTTGTCTTTGAATTATTTTCATTTCTTAAGCCTGGTTCACACTAGTGTCATAATCATAATTGTTAGCATCATATGCAGACTCAATATCACATCACCTTAGGTGTGAAAGAAGACAAATACTGCTGATGAACAGTATGCCACTGAGTCTGCATACTTTGCTTATGATTACGATTATGACACTTGTGTGAACCAGGACTTAGAAGAGAGTCCTAAAGAGGGTCCTAATCCCCATTCCCAGCCACTTGTGTTTTTTTCAGATCCCAGTTCAAATCTCACAATCCCAGCCTGTGTTGCTCAAATCTATGTCCCATTTTTCTACTGTTCTTGTTTGATGAATCCCAGTCCCAGTGCATGGAATCCCATTTCCCAGGCCCCGGGGAAAAAAAGAACAAGAAAAAGCCAGCTCCCATTTTATTCTTCAGGGCCCTCTTGGGAAGTGTTGAGTAAGTAAATTGGAAGATGTCGTTTCATCTTGTTTTGTTTTGTTAAATTGTTATATAAAGATGTAAATGCATCTTATCACTGTACATTCATGTACAAAGTAGTGCTTGACTTCATTCAATAAAGTGCATTTATGATATACCTGAATATTTATATCAAGGCTAGTTGATTTGTTTGTTGCTTCGTTTCCAGATGTTCTTATTGGGCCATCACTGCTTAGTCTATTGTGGCCCTGGCCCGTAGGCTGGGGGTTCAGAAGAACCCCCCCACTCGTTGAAAAGGTCCGTATTTTGCCTGGTATATTTTTTGTTAATGCTGTAGAATAATTGATTTAATGTAAAAAAGCGTCTTCCAAGGACAACAAAATTTCAATCTTACTTTGGTTGGACGTGGGCTTTTTGTTCTTCCTTTTTATTGTTTTTTTTATTGTTTTTTTTTTTTGCTTGTCCGGTTTTTTTTTGGCCTCTACTGTTAAAGTCCTGGATCCGCCACTGGTCCCGATTGTGCGAAAACGAACCTCCCCTTTCGTAAAGCAGCCTACGGGCCTGTGGCCCTAGTCAGCTGAAACCACCATGACACACTGATTCAGCAGGACAAGGAAGTGCTAAGTTCAAACTTCCGAACCGAAAAAATTAACAAGCAACTGAACTTCAAAAGCACAAAATATCGTGAATCTATATTTTGCACATATACTTTCTCATTAGGGCTTGGTTTCCTCTTAGGTGTTTTTTTTTATTATTATAATTTGATTGTAGTTTTGGTCTTAAATTACCTCTGCTCTGTTTGCCTTTACTATTAAAGGATCAACTATCCTGTTATGTTTTCGGCTTGGGTGCTAATGACCTTTCACCAAAGATCTGAGGATATATATAGACATATACGCAATTTAAAATACGTCCCCAGGAACTTTTCCTTGTCCATTACAAGGCTTGCAATGGCGGCAGAGGCAAAGACAAAAGGGAAGTTTTGCGGATCCCATGTTTCTAATAGTAATAGTTGTCCGGCTTGAATTTTAATAAGTATATTTTGTCTCTTACAAGATATCCGGCAGTGCCGTTGACAGTTCTATCGCATGAAACGGCGTAGATGTTGGGTGATACTTGACCTCCGGGCGACTCTGTTCGAAACAAGGCCGCGGGGTTTAGGTGACACTACGAGTAAATTAACTGGGTCACGGTGATACCTGTTAAATAGACTTTCTAGCTATTGATCAGCTTGATAGCCATCCGATAGAATGGAGGAATTTTATTTAGTATTTCCTAGCATTATAGTTTCCATCTATGTTACGGAAACGTTCACTGTGCGTCTGCACGAACCAAAGCCATCTTCACAATTTTTTATACAACTTATCCAATCAAATTCGAGGATTTGAACAATAGAACCATTCACAAATGTTAATATTTTTTGCTTTATCTAGGTATATTTTGCTTGAAACTTGTTTCGTTGTGAACAAAAATGATCTGAAAACAGTTTGTGATTTAATTTACAATATTTTATCATAAAGAATGGTCTGAACCCAGGTGGATACTTATTAATCGAAGCAACAATATTTGTTTGATCATCCGGGTGGATGTAGTCCTTAGAAGGACTGTTTGGTTTACAATATTTTATTGCAGTCAAATAGTCACAAAGTCGAATGAAAAATTTTGTGCAAAATTTGTTCGGGTCGGGCTTTGGTTGAAGAAGACGCACTGTAACACTCCTGAATAAAGCCCACAATCAGTTCCTGTAAATGGGATTATTTGAGACGTTATTGATATCGATAGATAAAGATGAGGATGTATTTGAGCCAAAATAAATCGTTTATATCAAACTGAAAGAATGTAACAACGAAAAACCATTTGGAGATCAAGAACTTCTTTTTATACTTAAGAGAAAAACTTACCTAAAGTAGAGCAGGGTGCAGTAATCTCATTTAAACGTCGCTTTTCTCCCAGTTTTTTCCTTTCCTCTTGTTCTTGGGACTCTTCCTATCGAACCTGCAAGTTTCACATCCGGCCAGTCGTTGCACTAAGTGACTACTTGCTTTCGAATCCTCAGATAAAAGAAAGCGTACATCCTTAAAGAGACGTGATCTTTTCCTAATTGAGAAACCGAATGGTGGCAAAGGATGAGATAAACTGTTGACACAAGGCTGCGCAAATCCCTAACTATAGCAACTTGAAGGCAGGTATGCTGATACTAAATCAATAACGGAAAAGAACTTTATCATTTCGTTAGCTCATGTGTGTGTTTTAGGAAAGAGTGCATTTCTTGGAATATTCTATATTCGATGAGATTTGACTTGGAAAAAAATAAGGCACAGTCACATTGTTTCTGAGATATTTTCAGGATTTTTGCTTCAATTTTTGAAGCTTGAAACTATACTGAATTGTGATTCTAGTTTCATAATTTCTAAACTTTTTTTTTGAAAATTTACACCAATTTTCGACACGATGCGCAAATCGGGAACTTACGGCAAGAGTCACGGCAACATACCGCCAAAATTTCAGAAAGCAAGATGTTCTGAGCAGAAGTGTCTGATTATCATTGTTTGAGTTACTGAATATCGGGGTTAACTGATGCTCAAAAAACCCAGGCAAGTCCCGGCAAAATTTTCTAAAAACTGATCTTTGGGAGGCTTGACTTCAGAACAACTTCCATGCACATTTCAAAATAGTAACAAGATTCCAAAGTCTTGGACTTTTGTCAATTGTTATTAAGAGGATTGATCTTTTTCAACGCAATTTCAATTCTATCACGTAGTTTCAGAGTGCTTTTGGCAAGGCACAGCCATAGTATAAAGTAAAGGGAATACTAGATTCATTCCACACTTCAAGTAAATAAACTTCAACTTAGCAAATATCTTGTTGATGTTTGGCGCCGATCCGAATATTGTTGGATGAAAAACCGCTGTTTGAAAAATAAAACAATTTTGATTCATTTGTGGGTGTAGTAGAAGGAGATAATTAATCAAATGTAAGTGTGCGAGGTGATGACGTATTCATGACGCAGTATATGTTCCAACCGTGACAGACATAGAAATTAGAAGTTGGACTAAAATAGCCGCTGATTGGCTACGCGGAACCAAATACGCTCTCTGATTGGTCCAAAGTTATGGTAAACCCCTGAAGTGAATAAATTTTCAGTCAAACATGAATATTAAAATATCAAACACTGAGGTGTTTCGTCAAAAATCACTAAGGCGATACACGCGCTCACTATTCATTTGCAATAATATTATCTGGTTCGCTTAGAAGATGGCGGATATAGGAGGTTAGCCAACAGATGAAGTCGAAAAGAGACCAAAGTTGTATCCTAACCATGGGAGATATAGAAGAAATAGAAACGAGTGAAGAGCTTGCTGATAAAGGTTCAGAGTTAAATGCAAAACAACACTACAGTTTTCATTATGATCTAGAAAACGAGTTTTTAGGAGACGAGAATTACGACGAGGAAAGTAACGAGGAAAGTAACGAGGAGCAAGATTTATATGTACTGCTTGCTCAGAAGGACAAAGATCTTTTACTAGCTGCAGAACTGGGAAAGGCACTTTTGGAAAAAAACGAAGAATTGACACAAAAATGCGAGAAACTACAGGAGGAATATTCCCAACAAGCAGAGGTAAAACTTGTTTTTAGGGAGCATTGTTTTCGTTTTTTTGCTCAAAGTAGATAACAATGGAATGAATTTAATGAGACTTGTAATTTTTATTTCCTCACAGGAGCTAGAACAAGAAAAATACGAACTGCGATTGAAAATAGAAAGAATAAGCGGTGCCCACGAGTCAAGAGTACAAGAACTCCAAGCTGATATACAGACTTTACGGCAAGAATTAAATTCTCAGAAATCGGCCTCGCTTACAGACTCGGCTCATAAGAGAAAAACGTTCGCAGGATTAACCGAAGAAAACGAGAAATTACACTCAGAATTATATCAGGTAGGCGAAGAGTGATATATTTGAGTTTTCAAAACATTTCATAACTTCAAACCCTGATTACTATGAGTTTTGAGTTTTGCTACATATTTTGATGGCCAAGTCATGTTAAGAAAATATTTCGAAAATAATTTCTAGGGGGAATACACTTGTACCGGAACCTTTAAAAGCTAAAACAAGCACGGTAATCTGAGAGTTATTTTTGAAGGACGAAATATGATCCTGATTTGAAATCTGAGCCGCGTTTCCTACTCGAAGGGAACGCGCGAAGCATGGACAAATGGCGGTTGGATATCCCATCTCGGACTTAAATATTGAGCGAACGTTTGCTGCAGTTTTCGAAGATAAGCTTAATTTTCTTTGTCATAAACGAACAAGCCTTGTATCTGCGAGATATTTTTGTTTTGTTTACCATATTTTTGGTCTTGGTGAAGCAATACTTGCTTGAATCTCATTCAGAGTACTTTCCGTGAGTATAGCTAATATTGTTGATGTTTATGTTTTCGTTCGATTGGTAAAATTGCGCTAAAAGTATCAAACCAAAGGTTTTAGGATTATAAAGGAGAATTCTCTATTTTAGAGAAACTTTCTCCTTTAGTGGTTGCAAACTTCTTGTGCTTTGATATTGGTGCGATGTGGAGCGGAGTAGCTGTCGTTCATCGCCGTATCAAATCACCTTGCTCCAACAGCTAGCTAGTACAATTTCTTTTTTAGGTTTTCTGAAGAAGATTAAGACACAAAGCCAACAGGAATATTATTATAAGAGAAAATTGGCCTTTTTTCCTTAGAGTTATCATCATAATCTCTTTGTTTGTAAGGCACAGCAAAGGGAAGGTTAGAATGTTGCAAGCATGTTGTTTGAGCAGCTGATCCGCACTTCATCCGTCTTTTCCTTCAAATATCTTCTCGCAAAATCAAAAGAAAAAAGAAAAAGATAGGAAAAAGAAGTTTGAAAACTCTGTGGTCATCCTCCTAGAACATTCTCTAAGTTTTAGAAAGGTTTTGGATTTTTGTTTTGTAGTTATTGTTTATGATGTAGATGTAGGAAAATTATGTCATTCTGTTAAATGAAGCATGAGAAAGGTTAGTTAGGATAGCACAGGTAGCCTTGAGAACACTACTTGAAATTTACGTCTGTCAGTAAATTTTCTTGAAATTTTCACTTTTAGTTATTTAGAGTTTTTTTCCGAAATGATATCTTATGTTTTTTCGCTTATTTAACTTTCTAACATGCAGCATTCTTAGCGTTCTTCTAAAAGAAGCCATTATGATGTTCGGAAAGCCAGTTTAGTGCTGAAAAAATCAGTTTGAAGCCTCGAAAAGCCATTTCGCTGCTTTTTTCGGGATCTGCATGCCGTAGATTTGATTATCTGCTCCCACATACTTAGCTAGTGTTAATATTTACGAATAAGGACTTTAAAATTAGAACTTTTCTCTATAATTGAATTTCAATAGTCTTTTTTGACAACATAGGAGTGCTGCCAAGTTATATCACATTTTTTGAGCCTTCCCTCTTTCTTGTTTAAACAAAAATGAATAAAAACAAGTAAAGTGGTTGAACTGTGAGATTTTTCCAGATACTTTTCCAGATGAAATTGAAATATTGATGATGGAACAATCATTTTAAAAGATACATGAGGCATCATCTCCATAGTGATATAGTTTTCACAGAAACCATCAAACCCAATCAAGGCTTTAGATATTCTCATTACTCTTTTACTTCTTTCTTTTCTTTTTCCTGCCCTTCTAAGTTGCTTTATATTTGTCTTTTTATTTAACATTTTAGTAAGAATACCAGTTGATTGTGTAATTTCACCCTAAAATTTTTTCATCATTTCACATGTCATCCGATTCATTTTGTAATTAACTTTTCTTATATGAAAATTTTGAACCCAAAAGCCTAACCCATCATTTTTTCCCTCAGTTGAAAGCCAATAATGAAGCTCTATCAGAAGAACTCAACAACCTCAAGAGGCAGCGTTTATCCAAAAGTTTTAGCATTGATGACATCCACAATCAACAGATTGAGATTGAAGAGCTTTATGAGAAGGTAATAAAATGATTACATTATATGAACTATAGACTACATAACAGTGGCTATTTTTTGTGAATTATCTGTAGAAATGAGTTAAGGTCCTCAGTGGTCAATAAAGGCATGAGAGGGAAGTTAGTTGCTTCTGCACTCATTCCTATAGAATAAAATTTTTCAAAAAAGTAGGGATTGTTTTGCTGTCTATATATGGTTAGATACTTTATTAAGCAGCATGCTTGAATATTTATCTCTCCAACCATGCAGCTTGCTGTGAATACAGAGGAGAAGGAAAAAAAATTCTGCTCACGGGCAATCTTTGATTTATGAGGGATTTATTTCTTTATGCTTGAGGTATTTTTCTCTTCAATCAGCTTGGAGTGGAGGAGATAAATATCTACCATACTGGCCCAGTGACATATAAGGCACTAATTTGTTTTCTTAGCACAGTTTTACTTCTGGCATCATGTTTGTGATGATTTGGAGTTTGTTTTCTCTTACTTAAGGCATTTTCTGGATGGATGTATAATTGTGCAATGTGTACACCTTCATTTATTAAAGTGATCTTCAATAAGTCTGTTCAAACACTTAGCTGGTTTTTCACAGACTCCTTGATATTATAATTATACATTGAAATGTATGGGAACCAAAATTAGCCATATGTCTGGCGGCCTGAATATGAAATGCTGCTTATTCAAAAACTTTCGTGGGTGGCTGGTGACAATATTTTGATTAAGTGTTGGTAATTTCGCCAAGGGGATAATTTTTAAAGTCATAATATTTCAAAGCATGACTTTGCGCATGATAGTAAATGTTTCTGCTTCTCTCTCCCTCAAGTCTGTTGTTGATGGTGTTACCCTCAAATACATGTCTTGTACAATATGAAATAATGAACTTATTTTTAATACTTTTTCATACATGAGAAAATAATAGTGCATCTCAGTTATATTTGTTATGAAATAGTTCCATCTTTTACTTGTTATTTTCTTCCTCTGTGAGAGCCAGAGGTCTGGTTGAATGGTTCATTGAATCTGCTTTAATATATTGCAACTATTACTTCCCTGGGGAGCTTTGTCTGATAATTAACTTCAAATCAAATGCTCTGTCTGATGTCACATTTGACATTACTGGTACTTTCTTACTGGTAGCACTATTGTGTTTGACCAATGGTGTTGGGTAGTTTTGATTCAAGGTGGCAATAGTCATTGTATTTTTCTGGTACCGGATTTACATGTTTTGTACACCACAATTTCTCTGTCAGAATCAATAAAGGTGTGACAAACTGACTTAATTAAAACTTTTGAACTGCAGTCCTGTTCCTATAAGGAAAATAATTTTGATCTGAAGTTTTTCTTTTCCTTCTTGAGGTCATTCCCGAGCTTGATTGTCCGTTGGATAGCAATTTAAAGTTTTCAAGTACCAACTTAAAATTTTGAATTGCAACTTGAAAATTTGAAGTTCCAACAGGAGTTGGAACATTGCCCGATCAAATCGCAATGTTGGTATTTGCGTCAGAAATGAACAACTGGTAGACTGTAAAATGAGCCCTTTTTTTCCTCAGTTGCATCTTGGTTTCACCAAATGTTTCAAATAGTTCATATATTGGCATCAAATTCATCATATATCCACCCAAAAAGCAACTCATTTTATTCATTCCTTACTAGATTTCTAATCATGAATTAATTTTAACAAGATACTTCAGTAGTGAAAACTTTAGACTCCAATTCTTGGAGATTATATCTTTGACTTCTTTTATTCTGTTTTGTTTTAGATTTCCAGACAAGAGGAAGAAAGAAATTCTTTAAGACAAAATATTGAAGAACTGGAAAACACAAAAGATGTTTTAGCAAAAGATAATGAGGAATTACGAGCAAAAGCACAAGAACTAAAAAAGAATTATGAAGATATCAAGTCTCAGGTAAAGCTTGGAAACTGTCTAAAAAATGGAAATAATCTTACAGAAACTGGAAAGCATATTTGCAGCAGGTTGTAAAGAGAGAGCCCTGAAGAAGCAAAATGATAGCTGGGATTTTCTTCTTTGAATCTGAAAAAATAGGGATTGGAGTAGGATTTAAAAAGAAGAAAAAAGCAAGATTTGTTGAATGGTAAAGGAATTTGAGAAAAACGTAAACTGGGACTTTGGGATTTGAGCAAAATTGGGCTAGGAAATGGGATAAAGACAACTCTTCAGGACTCTCCCAAGAGTATATTTTTGAATTTTGGGCTTCTTTCTTAGCTTGAAGATGCTGAAGACAAGCTAAATGAAAGCAAAGCCAACAACCTCCATCTTCAAGATCAACTTGATGAACTGAAAATACAGGTAAATCATGAAACATCATAGCAAGACTATATAAGAAAACCAATTGAGTGTCATGTTAGTTATGTTATGGTGTCAGTTATGCTTTACCGTGCCTGTGGCGGCACGCCTTGATTGGGCAAAGGTTGTCGTTTTTTGTAAGCTGGCTACCAAATTTTAGCCTGCGCGCAGCCGGAAAATTTTTCGGAAATAACCGTGGTTGTTTTCGAGAAATTTTCCGGCTGCACGCAGGCTACCAAATTTTCGAACACGAAAAATCTGGACAATATGATTGATTCCAGAGATTTAGTTTTCATGGCTAGAACAAGTGTGAAATTATGTAATCTGTAGTGAGGATTCCAATTAAAGTAGTCAACTTCCTGGAATAATCATGTTTTATTTGCCAGGATAATTGGTTATTTCTTTCTTCATCTGAACAGCAAATGACATTTGATCTTTCGTTTCCACAGGCTTCATTAGATCAGGCTTCGCGTGGTTCTTTATTCTCAGAGCTGTCGGATATGTCAGGTTCTCTGTTGGATAACGATGATTTATGCGTCAAATCTGGAAGAAAAACTAAAGAGGTTGGTGGAAAAATGATGGTTTACCATTTGACAGTTGTGTTCTTGAATGGTTTAATGCGTGGAAATAGATAAGGCACTCGATGATTAACAAAATCAATGGGGAGCCATTTCAATGCGTTTCCTACGCATAGTGATCATATCATTCTTACGGGAAGCCATTTCAATGTTACCTCATACCGTACCGTATACGTACCGTAGAACCGTATATGTTTGCTACCTATACGAATATCATTCTATGCACCTGCAATGTCTTGCCCCAGCGGAAGGGAGTGCGGGCAATGTTGGGCTATTGAACCTAAAACTTTTGCTCGTACCTGGGGCCACTCGATGGGGCTACTTTTCACCTGGGGCTGCTTTTTTGACGCAAAGTTCTGCAACCACAACAGTAAATATATGAGTAAGTATATAAGCCCCTTTATGGTTTAAGAATGGTCTTCAGTGCGCATGCGATTTTATCCCGAATTTCTCACCTTCTTTTGTTTAATCAAGAACAACAAGGTTATAACAAAAGAAGGTGATAAATTCGGGATCAAATCGCATGCGCACTGAAGACGATTACTAAACCGTAAAGGGGCTTATAAATATGACGTCCCCAGGATAACGGCTATTGACAAAAAGACTTTAAAAATGTCAATAGCCCCTGGGTATGCCTGCACTCCCCCCGTTGGTGCAAGTTATTGATAGGTGCATTACGGGAAGCCATTTCAACGTTACCTCATACCTTAATGTATTTGAAAAACAATCTAGTGAAAACTAGAGTGTTTGTTGATTTCGATCATTCGAAAAGCAAGATTCTAGACGTAAATTAAAACACTTCCGTGCTAGAATAAAAATACGAAAACGTGGGCTTGCTTCCTCTTTCTTCGTACACAACACTACACTTGAGCAAAAAAAATGCACCTTATCACTAGAAAAGCTTTCATTCGCCGATAATTACACTTCACTTGAGAGCACTGATTATCGCTTAATAATTCGATTCTGATCTGTGGTACTATCGGGCCAAGCGGGTTGCGTTAACTACAAAGTCAACGAGGTGTCGAAGAATTTTCTCGTCATTTTTTCAAATAGAATTATTTGTATATATCATCTTCACGTGTTTAAAATACAGTAAAGTACTTGGTATTTTATTCTAATCTAGAGCAACCGCTTCAATAAAATGTTCGTGTGTAGAGCGTATTTTGGACTCATTATTTACTCGATTAAAAGAATGGTCTTGACTTATTATCATTATTTATTTGGAGACTTTCTGAGTTGTCCAAGTGAGTTGCACTGTAGATGACAGGTGCATAAATGTAATTTAGTGGGAGGCGTTTAATGAAACTTGCTACATTGACTGATTGAATGGATGAATGGAAAAGTGACTGTAAAAAATATCTTCCTATAGCTGTTGGACAAAATCTTTTCAGATTTGTTTGATAAGAAGGTATTTTGAGTTTGTTTTTTTGTTTGTTTTTGAGGATACACTGCGAGTATTATAGGAATGATTGAGTGAATAATAAATTAATTAATTAACAGAGGAATGAATGAATGATGAAATGAATGAAACGAAATACTGAATGAATGCTTCAAACAATCAATCTTACGAATGGTAAGCTGACTATCTGAGTGAATGACAACTTTTTTCCATTCTCAAGAACCCCCAGCGCCGTCTTGCCACAGTTCTCAGCCTGAATGGCAGTCCTCGTCCTCTTGCTGCCTCGTCGTCGAATAAAAGACCTCGTCAGTATTCTAGTATCGATTCAGATGCAGAAGACAGTGACGACACTGATCTAGAGTACGACGAGAATGAATGTGAAGTCGATGAACGTGTCACGATAAGAAATACTGATTTCTATGCGCAGCTGGAGAAGGAACAGACCACTAATGCTGAGGTACATTGGTGTGTCCGTCTGTCTGTCATTCTGTCTGTCTGTCCATCACATCCATTAAGTCTGTCTGTCTATACGTCTCTTATCTATGTCCCGTTTTTCATTACAGTTGAAAAAGGAAATGATAGACGCCCACAACGAGCTCGTAACATTCTACGACAGACTACGACGTCATACCGAAAAGCCCTCGACAAAAGTCGAACATTTGGATCCAAATCGCGAGTTCCAATTGGGATGTCTTACGTCATTCGTCCAGACCTTCAAGGATGTCCTAGATGATATCATACAAACGCATAAACCATCCCTTTCCAGAAAAAACTCGGTAACAAGTTTCTTTCTTTCTTTCTATTTATTGCGTGCTTCGCTCAGCCATGTCTTGCTGTGTGCGAAACCGAACATGCCAGAACATGCTGTGCTGATAAACGTCTTCAAATCCGGAGATTTAGGCCTCTGGGGAAGAAGATCAAAACAAGATTTGTAATAATGTAATATAGTAGTAAAGAAGTCGCACTGGAGTTGAGCTTATATTTCTGATGGTAAAATCTTTTTTTAAAGAAAAGCTAATAATTCAAAATACTTATTTACAAATCTTTTATTTATTTATCTATTATTTCTTTGTTTGTTCATTTATTTATCCATCCATTTGCTTGTTTGTGCCTTCATTGATTTTCGATGAGTGACCTCCATTTTCCCGCCGTTTTCTTGAGCATGCGTATTACCTTGTTGTCTTTCCACGCTAGGTTGTTTCTCTCGATGGGCACTGTAATCCGCTCACGCAATATGATATTGAAACGGGATTTTTTGCTAAGCTGCCAAATATATAGTTTGGTGACGGACGCCCGAAAGTGATGTTTTGCTGTTTATATTTTATATTGAGTTACGATGTTATTTTCTTCTGGCAAAGTTATTTTTTTGCTTTGTGGAGCAAATTTCTGTTCTTAGTGTATGACATGCTTATCTTTTTTATTTGCTTCTGTCAAATTCCTGTTTCTTAGCGTTGGTCTCTTCTTCATTTCATTTTTGAATACGCTCACTAAAGCTTTTAAAATAGTTTTTGCTTTGTAAACTATCTTCTTGTGGGTGTTATTCAAACCGGCCTTCCTTCCTTTCCCTCAGGGCTACGCTGGCTCAATGGTGGGCAGTATACACGACAACCTCAAAGAACAAATACGACAACTTAAAGAAGATCTATACGAAGCGAACATGGAAATGGAACACCTAAGAAAAGAAATAACCAGTGCTAATAAAAGAATCAACGAGAAAGAAGCCAAGATAAATGAACTCAAAGATAAGGTAGAACAAAGCGGGAGAATCTCTTAAGACATGAAGACGTTTCCTGTTATCTACTTGAAATAATGAAGAACAAAATTAACATAAAAACCAGACACTCAGAAATGATGTAGGGTGAGCTATTAAGTACCACTACAAATATAGACGTAGAATCATTTTATTTTATGTCAAAATACGATGAAAAAAGGGGATTATACCTGAACTCGAGTGCCGTTTGAAAAATGAAGAACAAGTAGAATCCCACCGATTTGGGCGGCGTATTACCGTCATTTAGGCCCAGTTCAAACGTCGAACTTTTGCCGCGTCGACGGTTCGACGTTTGAACTGGGCCTTAGTTTGATTGGTAAACGTTTTTTTCAATAACTTGATGTGAGTTTGGTGCCGAATGGTGTGTGGACAACTGTGAAAAATGGATTCAGAAATCTAGAAAGTAGTGCTTCGCAGTTTTATTACTAAAGAAATCAGTAGAGTGGTAAATGTGTCGCAGCGATTCTGTGCCACGTGATCGGTTTTTCGTGTACCACGTCCGATCACGTGGTACACGAATGATCTCGTGGTACAGAATCGCTGCGACACATTTACCACTCTATTGCTTTCCATAGTATTGATAAAACGAGAATGATTTTAGAGTAGATTTAGCTGGTGCGCAGTAACGTTATTTTATCGTGCCCGTCGATCCAGCTACGCGTTGTGGTAGAACCTTTTGCATGAAGTCAATGGGAAGTCACAATCCCCACTTCCATTTACTTGAAAATGGTTGCGCTTTATTTGGTGAACATGTGTGTCATGGAGAACTTTGTATAACTACACGTGTTGAATGTTTCCCCATTTCAGACCACGTGTCATTCTTTTGTGTATAAAATTCTTTGTTGGAGTCGTATCCACATTCATGTGTCTTCTCGTGCACAGTGGTTAAACAACAAAATGACACTCAAGGGAATGACACGTGGTCTGATATACGGAAACATTTCTCCCAATGAAAAAAAAGCTCATACACTAGTTCCAAGAAGTTTAATCGAATGTTTGTACTTCAGCTTCAAGATCAGACAGACGAAATCAAACATCTGAAAGAAGAAAGAAGGCGACTTGTGTCCAAGGAATGCGATCCTAATTTGGTTTTTGATGTTGTTTATCAACAAGCGATCAAAGACAAAGAAGAAGCAATAAAAAGGTAACCACTGTACAAACTCGTATGTTGTAGGATATTCTCTGTCTCTGCGTGCGGTTTTCCTCTAAAATTCTCCACTAAATTCCATGAACTGTGTATATTCAAGTCGTTGACTTTGATCGAACTCGAGGTTTTTCAGAGCGCATTATGTTATTTATCAGCCTATACTGTGTTAGTTCGGACGTTAGTTCAAAGGCGCAGTATGTAGCACCACTCCACAAAAAGAATTAACCGCAGATAGACCAGGTTTCGTATGATATTAAATTGGCACGGTCACGGTGCAGGGATCGGTATTGATGTCCTTTGAACCAATCACGAAGCACGAGGTCAATGCGCAGCCAATCAAAATGCCTGACGTCTTTAGGTGATTATTTTGATCTCTTCTCGATCTTGTAATTAAAGCGTCTGCTTGTTGTCTCAGGGAAGGCGAGACAGCAATAAAGCTTGAAAAGTGTAAGAGAGAGGCCGCGAGACTGGACAAGCAGCTAATGGAGGCTATCCAACAGAAAATTGAATTGTCAGAGCAACTCGAAGATTGGCAGGTATGACTAGTTTGTGTTCTATCAACTCATGTTTGGCTTTTCCTGTCCATTGCATGCAAAGTAAAGGTACATCTCACTCTACTCTTGAGACATTCTCGGCTTTCTAACGAAAAATCAAAGGCTCTGGGAAACCCTATAATTTCAAGTGATCTGATTGGCTGAGCGGTATCAAAGAAACTGCTTTTTTTTAGCTTGAAGTATGGGGCTATTGAGGTAGAACAATTAGCGGAGCATGCGCTCTGGTGACCTGGTCGCAAGATTCTGGCTTCCGGTTTATAGGGTTTCACAGAGCCTTTGGTTTTACGTTAGAAAGCTGAGAAGGCTCTGGGTACGAGAATGCTATTGAGAGTCCTGAAGAAAGATAAGGACTGGGAAGGAGTCCTAGTCTCTCATCACTAGTGTTACACAGAGACCCCAAGCAGTACTAGGAAAGAAGTAGAGCCTTGGACCCTTGGACCTTGATACGAATTCAACAGAACCAGCACTCAACCAATATTTATTGGGTCAGATGTTTGGAAGAATTGTCATGGCTTGTTAGCAATGTTGTTTTTAGTTGAGAATGAAAGAAATGGTAAGTTGGAGTGCTTGTGGACGAGGTTTGAATTCCGGGCGAACACCCTTGGAATATAGTATCCCAACGAAGTCGGAAATTAATTTTTCCGAATACTATATTCCAAGGGTGTTCGCCCGGAATTCAAACCTCGTCCACAAGCACTCCAACTTACCATTTCTTTCATTCTATACATAATAGTGCCACGCGGTCCACATATTCATATCTCTTGTTTTTAGTTGAGCATTTTTTAGACCTCAAATCTCCTACGTGCGCGGCTATATCCCCTAACAGCCTCTGATCCCCTAACATATTTTTGTCATCTTTCGTAGTTTGATATGGCTTCTCTAATAGAAGAACAAGTAAGGAAACAAATGCGCACAGCAGCAAGCGAACAGGAAGAACCAAGAACACGAAGAAAACTCTTCTCAAATTGGAACTGGTCAACGTCAAGTCCTACTAGATCTAGAAAACAAGCTTTCTCCAGCTAACTAAGATGAATATCCCTGAAAGTCGTTAGACTGAATCTGTAGAACATCACCGCTTAGAGTGGAGAGATACAGAAACTGCCGGGGTTTTTTCAATCATTCCCAAGAAAAAGGAATAGCCCAAGGCATGGTCGCCGTGTTGGGTGATATAACGAGAGGTTAATGAAAAATCTTTTGATCGACTCAACAGTTATAGCGGTTTGGAATCGAGAAAATTGTGAATATGAATGGGAAGTGAAATGAGAAGGAAAATGTGGATCATGTCATTAGAATCATGATCAGTGGGAAAGGAAATTCGGATGATGATGAGTTGAACTCACTGAAAAGAAAAAGGGATTGTAAAACAACATGCCAAAGATGAGATTGTTTGGATGCGATGGGATGGTGCGCAAAGCTTGGCAGTTGATACAGGTTCAGTGTAACGACGGGAAAACGAATACTACAGTTAATGTATAAATGTAAAGATTCTTAGATTATATAGGTATATTTTACATCCAAAGCACTCTATCTCTCAGGTTAATTTTAAATCATAAATGGTTTTTAGAGTTTGCATTCTCGACTAATTCTAAAGTGCCAAGTAAAGAGATGTGGGATTCCTGACATGACACCGAGGTTTGATGTCATGATATGTCCCAATTTTGGTTACTGGCGTGGTCGAGGTCTCCAAGCCTCGACGTAAAACCGAGGCTTGATGTCATCTCATGTCCAAAGTTTGGTCGATATGGGTACTTGCATCAACCACGTCTCGCCGTTAACTGGGGACATGGCTATTTCATACGCCAGTCAGCCAGACAGAATTCAAAACGCACACGTTTCTGTCTTCAGTCAATCACAAGAACTACGAAGTGGTTAACATACTTATGGCAAGTGCCATGTGGTCAACTACTGAATAGGGCGTTGCCCGGGAACATTGAACTTGGTTTTCATTCGATAAACTAAACATGCGCGTCTAACAGACTGTAAAAATCGTCAAACGATGAATAAAATGGGACAAAGTCTATCTGTTTGATTACACGTTCAGTCTTTACGATGACACATTCAACACACAGCGCTAGAGTTTGGAAAGTTTTATTGACCATGAATAACATACAAAAGTGAAGGCCAAGGGCAGCTGAGGATTTGGCGTTCGGTCGTTCGTGTGAATTACAAATGAGCATAGAAAGACTTGGATCGAGTGTTTAGCGTATTGATTTTTTGGGTGGTTCTATAGAGGCTGATGACATAACCCTCGCACCGTGTCCCACACTTAGCCAACTAGAGTCGTGAGGTCGATCTTTTCGATGGTAATTATACTTTTTAGCCACAAGTCCGCCAATGTTTCACCAGTTGAATGTGCACGTGACTGCAGTTCTAATTTACAGTTTACATAATTATTACTCATGTTATTATCATCTATCATAATGGGGCGCGGAAACCCCTTAAATAAAGAAAACTATCTAAATTCATAATATATTACAAGCTAGATGCAGAAGTAGTCCTATCTTCGTATAGTTGGCGTAAAAGAGACACGTCTTGCTGGAGATGCACTCTTCCGTGACGAGCCCTGCTTACACAGAACTCCCCGTACTACTGGTCGCTCGTACATTGGGCTGCTTGAAACCATATCGTCCAGAAAGATGTTCTGGCTGGTACGTGAGTCGGCGCTCCTTCTGTTAGTATTACGAGGGGGTTTTTTGGGGCAGGGTATTGAAGGACTCCCATGGTGCCTTTGATGGACGACGACACGTTTCCATGGGTGCATGCCTGTTTGGCAGAACTTCTTGCTCTCTGGAGGAGTATCGAGACAAACCGTCTTGAGGAGCAGATTGGACTTGGGGGTGGAAGATTTCATCTCTAGAATATAGGAATGAGAAAGAAACTCGAATAAAAACTGGCTTTGAAATGGAAGGAAGAAAGCACAATGGAGTGAGTGCACAAATCTCCGTGTGTTTTATCGCTACAAAGCAAGTTTTTTTAAAAAAAATGAGCACGCGAGTATCAAGACCTGCAACTTTATAGTTTTAGAGTTTTTGGTACTGATTCTTACCTCCTGGTGAAATATATCTTCTACGCTGTGCTGAAATCTCGTTAACGTATCTCCAAACTTGTTGTCTGGTCTCGCGCAAGTCATTCCTTGCTTGTTTATGTTGCTGTAGTTCATGTGTCGCGCGACTCATAATCACGAATGTCTCCCGCGTTAAGTTCTTGGATCTCTTGGGCGTTTCGGGCCCCGTGATGATCCGCGCTACCTTGACAGGCAGCTCTTTTCTATTGGCCGTTTTAGTCTGTACGCCAGGAGTAAGACTTCTCGCACACGCAGGTGACATTCTGTCCATTAGGTCATCTATAGGAGTTGGTGGTAGAGACTCAACCACCGGTGACGGATCCACAGATGGGGATTTCGATTCTCTGGAGGCGCGTCTTTTGGCGTTTCGCTTGTGTAAGAGCTTCGTTATGGCACTAGGTTCGGGTGTACCTGGCGTAGATGACCATCCTTGCTTTGCAACTGACGGAAAACATTGAATAAAAAGTATATATAAATAGCCCACTTTCGATATTCTGGTCGAGTGATCACGAACAAAGCAATTCAAACCGAGGCCCAAGGGAAACAAAGGATAATCCTAATATATTCCTTTGTTTCCCCTGGGCCTCGTTTTGAATTGCTTTGTCTGTGATCGCTCGACCAGAATATCGAAAGTGGGCTATTCCCTAGGGACGTCGACACGTAAGGGAGCATGATGCTTGGAAATCTGCACAATCAACTTTGGAAAACGATTCAGCGGATTGTGCGTTTCAGGTTGCGATATGGCATGGTAAAGTTGAACTGCACGGTCACGGCACGGCAAGGTACAGTCCTCTGTGCGTATTTCCAACATAATAAAAATGGCCTGAGACATTAAATGTAATATCCTTCCATACGTGAAGAGCAAGAAGAAAGCGGGTTACCTGGTGTGTGGGATCGTGCTGTCTTGTTGTGAGACGGCTCGGGTGTTTTGGAACCAGGATCCCTGGCTCCAGCTTCGTCACGTCGTCCCTTCGTCTCACGTAGAGATTCAACATGAGGTGATAACAAGGGTGCGATTCCTTTTTTGAATAATGTCCTTGGAATCTGTGCAAGAAAAGGCCTTATCAAATGCCTGGATATGAATTCGAAGAAAGTAGACCTTTTCGATCACATGACCAATGAAATAATGCGCACTTGTAAACCTGGTTCTCAGTAGCGACGCAAGCACAAGCATAACGACATACGCAAGCGCAGTTAGTCTTCTACGTATTTGGACAGAACAAAACATTCAGTCAACCTTGCAGTACTATCTGCGCTGCGTATATGCTTGCGTTGCTAGTGAGAACCAAGTTGTATCGACCTTTAAAGACCCTAATTCTATTCGACTATTATACCTTAAGTAACAAGTACTTTTTTCACGAGTTTGATGCCTTTTCTCTATCTAAATGAGCACGATACGTATCAAAGGGTTCGTGACCACATTTTTTGGCCATACCTCTTGTCTGCCTTCGTTCAACCACGGATCAACTAGTATTCTGCTAATGCTGATTCTCTCGTTCGGGTCGTTCTTCAAAATGTCACGGATTAGCCTTTGGCATTCTTTAAAAATACAGTGAAATGATTAGCTTACAAAATCGCAGACATGTGATTGACTGACAGAACAATAAACATTTCCAGAACTGTGATTGGCTGACAAACTAATAAATAATTCCCAGGCCCCGCACGATGGTCGCGATGCTCCATCACATTGTCTCTGCAACTCTTGATAATTTTCTTTTATAAGCAAAGAAGTGACTTCATATTTTTAACCAAAACTAGGAATAGTGCAATACCTGGAGAGCAAGAACCTCGCGTAGGAAACGTCAGTTTGGCTTTAGTTTGTAAGATAAGTGAATGAAGACTACAGTTGTCGTTATAAGGAAGCTTCCCACACATCATGGCGTACAACATAATTCCTCTGATACCAAAAGATAATTACACTTGATTAGTTGTTATTTGTCAATATTACTTTGCATTAGACATGCCTGAAAGTAATGTTATCCGACATGTGTGTTTCATTCCCTTGTATTATTATTTCAGTAGAAGATTTGAGGCAATGACAACCTCACTTTCGATACACTTTGTTTAAATTTGACTGCTCGTCTGCTCTGCTTTATAACTTAACAAATCCTACTAAATTGAGGGTAGACTTTGGTTTCTCCTTCAAATTATCTCCGTAAAAAACCAACAAGTCAACTTAAAATTCTATCTGTACTGTAAGTTATCCATTCTCTGACTTAAATCACAGTTGTTTCTGAGGTTGTTTCTGTTTCCAATCTTTTAACACCATAATGTTTCAGGGTTTGACACGATGAAAGTAATGCTTACAAGCTCCATATATCAGCACATTTCCCGTCATATTTTTGAGCCTTGAGGATCTCTGGTGCAGCATACGCATACGACCCACAGAATGTCTCGAGCAACTTGGTCATGTTGCTAGGACTTTGGGTCGCAAATCCAAAATCTGTTGACGAATAATTACAAGAATTGCACAATGAAATGGACGACGAATACATTGAAGCTCTCTCAATCAGGCTGCTTTTGTAGCGCGCAGTGAGCAGAAGAAGCTGCGGAAGATACTTCAATATACACTTATTCCTAAGGGAGCATTCATTTTTTAAGAGGGGGAGGGGCCCGGAGGAATCACGGGAAGAGTGTGCAAAAAAAAATTCAGCCCT
>JAABNW020033341.1:7597-20870 GCA_015164035.2 Radianthus crispa
GTGCCAATATCTCTGTATCTTCTTGTTGCTCAACTATTTTACCTGTCGACGGCGAGAAATTATAGTTTGTAGGTGAGACATTCCCTGTTGGCGATAATGTAGGCCCGGTCGACTTGTGCAAAATTTCTTTCGCTAGTTTACCACTCTTCGAATGTCGACTTGTCAGACGCGGATTCTTTTGCTTTTCATGCTTCATTCTGTGTTTTTCTGCTGTTACTGGCTTATTTTGGAGTCTGTGGCTAGCCCTAGCCTTGCTCGCGGTACGCGCGTTGTATTTTCCTTTCTTTTTAGTACCCGACAGTGTAAAGTAGTAAGGAGGCAATGTAGTGACATCTTTTGGGTCTGTAGTAGGACGAAAAGGTTTGGCAGTAGGTTTTTTGTTACTTTCTTTTTTACGAATTGGAGGCAAAGTGGTTACGTCTTTAGGATCCGTGGTGGGATACAAATGTTTAGCAGCCGGACTATTGTTTTCTCCGTTAACAAATGATGGCGATGTGGTGAAAACTTTATCATATGTGGTAGGATGCATTTGCTTATATATGTATTTGTCTGTGGTTCCTTCTTTACTAAAGGAAGATGATGTGGTGATCTCTTGGGCATCTCTGGTAGGGTATATCTTTGCATGAACTGGTGTTTCGTTGTTTTCGTCCTCACCAAACGGTAGAAACTCTGTAACAGACTGAAGTTCTTTAGAAATTTCTTCAGAATTTTTCAGTTTTCTTTCTCGGCTTCTAATGGAGCCTATCTTCTTGTCAGATGGTGTCATTTCAGTGGGGGGTGATGCAATTTCTTGCCTTGGAACACTAAGTCTCTGTGTTGGTTGCATGGGTTTTGTTACCATTTTTTTAGTTTCTGCCAGAACTTTCTCCAGGTCCGATGATGTCAGACTATCAGTAGAGCTTTCATGTTTCGGGGTCATCAGCGAAAAAAGCAGCTTCAATTGCCCTGTTGATAGCTTTGCTCCTTTCAAACTAGGACGATACCGTTTGGGTTTGGGTGTGGTCTTAGTATCCTGCCCATGCGTTTGACGGTCCCAGCCTGCTGAAGTTTTGGATGCCTTATTGCTGGGCTTCGAATAATTCAATTCTTTAGAATCTTTCTTGCTTTTGATAGTTTGCTCATTTTGCTTTTCACGAATTTTTGCTTCAAAAGCTGGTGGTTTTTGCTTTGGCGTTAGAGTGCGCGCGGGGAGGACCGAAGAGTTTGATATCGCAGGTGTGGGCTTTTTACTGGCTAAGCGTTTTCTAGATGAAATGGCCGTCGTATCCGAAGTGTTTGTGTATTTTTCCTGCTCTTCAATAAACGACAAAAGCTGGGACTCATTCTTCCGTTGAACAAAGGACACCTGCGGTGAAAACTGGCTGTGATGCGCTGGTACTGGGTCACACGATCTTTTTGTATAACACTGCACTAAATAGCAGTTCTTCTTAAGCATAAAAGCAACGTCACAGTCTTCACTCGAGCAGCATTTAGCAAGGCAAGCGTCCATACTCTCAACCCTCCCCTGGTCTTTAAAATAGCCCGCTCTAATACCTGAACGTAGCGTAACATTGTAAGAGATTGGGCTATTATAACAAGGGGAGGGGAGAGGCTGGTTGGATTTTCCATCTCCCACTGAAGTCGATTCTAGCCCAGAATTCGACATCTCCTTTAATGCTGCTGAAACATCATGACCTTTTAAGTCTGATTCATTCAGCGTGTGGCTGGACTCCGTTGGCAGCGTATTGGTACTAATACTACTGCTTATCACGAGTGATGGTCCTACCTTGTCTTTCGGCTGAACTGATATTTCGGTACTGTTGTGAACCTGAGGTGATACAGGAAATATCTGAGGTAAGCCTGCGGAAGAAGTACGTGACTTTTCCTTTTCGGTCATTGGAGTCGTATCTTTTGTTGGTTTTAAACGTTTTGGTTGCTTATTGTTTATTCTGGTACTTGACAGGTGGTCTTGTGTTGGTATAATTGCTGTGGGGATTTTCAAATTACGAGTTCCAATACTCTCTGAAAATTGGAGCGCGCTCACTACTTGGGGTGCATCGGCAATCTTTCCCTTGGCATCAACGCTAGAAATAGCTTCACTGGTGATTTTTCCGGTGAGTTTTCGTGACACATCTTTAACATCAACTTGTGAAGATAATGAAGACGATGGAGTTGGTTTGATGGATGCCACAACATAGCCTTGAACTATTGACGTTGGGGTAACCCGTGTTGAACTTGTTTTTGAGCCCGAAAGGATTAATGCATCGGTACGGGAATCTTCTTTTGCTACTAATGGCTCTATTGCATCGGGCAACGGATTAGAAATCTTAACACTTCTCGTTGATCCCGACGAAACTTGACTACTTGATTGTTTTAGTGCTCCACTGTTCTTTCCTGATTCTTGTTTGGTAACAACTGAGGGGCTCGGTGATATTATTTTTGAAATATCATCCTCCATAACTGGTAAAGCATTGTCTAGTAACGACATACCTGTGAGGTTTGGAGTCTGAGATTTTTTATCCTGCGTTTTCCTCGAAACATAAATCATCTTTGGATTGTACCTGAGCGTCCGTGCTGGCACAGAAGTACAAGCTTCTTGGCTTTGACACTGAACCAGGAAGCAGTCTTCGAGTAGCATAAAAGCTACATCACAATGACTCGAACCACAGCATAACTCTGCACATTTTTCGATACTTGGTACTTGTCCTTTATCTGAAAACTTTCCGGCTTTGAATCCATTCTTAAAGGTAACGTTTGCTTGAACTTCTCCACGGTCACAAAACCCTGAGTTCTTGGGGTCAGTAGATTTACCTATGCTTGGAGTGTTCATTTGCTTTATTGAAAAATGACGGCTGGGGACCGTTGTATATTTAAAAGCAACAGATGAGTATGCAGCAGACGTTTTCATTGGTTGAGTTGTGGTAGAAGTAGGGACAATCGTAAAAACAGCGTTATGATGTTCAAGGAAAGCGCTCGAATTTTTCAATGATGATGATGATAATGTTGATTTTGTAGTCGACGTAGCCAGTGGATGAGGCACTACTGATTTTGAAGCCAATTTGTTTAACAAAGACGTAGAAGTTGAAGAAAATAATGTTGGCACGAGAAGAGACGCCCGTGATGTTGAAGCTAACCACTGTGATGAAGTAACAAACCCAGAAGTGAATGTCTTCGTTGAGCTAGGAATCGATGGTTTTGAAGCTAGCGAAGCATCCCATGGTTGAAGTGCATCCAAAAGATTGATGTCCTGTCTCTTTTCTCTTGTGATCAAAGCTAATCTCGGATCGAACGTAACATTTCTCGCAGGAACAGGAGAACATGCATTCTTATCATAGCAAGCGATGATATAACAATGAGATAGAATCATGAAGGCGACACTGCACGTCTGCCACTGACAGCAACGACGGACACATGCTTTCATGTCTTTCACGGCCCCTTGATCTTTAATGAGCCCGGCACGGATACCTCCTCGGACTGTAGAATTAGTATAAACATCTGAACTTGCGCAGATTGGGTTCCCAGAAGGATCATCCTTCCTTTGGTCTTTCACACCCTTTTCAGCGCCATTGTTCTCGCTTTTGAAAAATTCCAGTGAAACATTTGCACTCTTGGATGGTGTAATCCTCCCTAAGTAGAAATGACGCGAGCCATCAAAAGATGTTTTGCTTGCCTCAGTTAATGTTGACAAACTCAACGCTTGGATCATTGAAAACGTACCGCGCTTATTTTGATTTATAGAAGATAAAGTTGATAAATATTGAACAGGTGACGCGGGTGCTACGGAAGGTGATCGCGTGCCTTGGTGTACTCTATTGTATGAATCTGCAGTTGGAGTTTTAACCGGTACGGAAGTTGGAAAAATCGGAATGTCATATTTCTTGAACCCTTGCATTTGATTTTCAAAGCTTTGCGCTATTGAAGGCTGCAATGCCTTAGATATGATTTGTTCTACGCCACTGTCATTAAAAGGTCGTCTTGTAATGTGTACAAGCCGTGTGTTGTATCGTTTGGTCTTGGACGGAGCAGTCATGCACAGCAAAGACTCATAGCAGGTAACTAAAAAACAACGATTGAGAACCATAAAGGCTACATCGCAGTTGCCTTTTTGGCAGCAGAGGTTCGTGCACTCTGTGATATTGGCTACATTACCAACGTCTTTGAATGCACCAGCATCGATTCCTCCGAGTAACGTTGAATCAAGCTGTACTTTCCCAGGATAACACTTGGGTTTTGGATAATGATGTTTTGTCATTGGTTGTATTATGGAGGACAAGTCTGCTTGTAGATGTATTCTTGAGGGCGTGAGACTATTTACGGTGGTGTGTTGGCGTGGAACCTGTGAAGATGTTTCAGGCTCAAGGATTCCATGTGGTATCGAGATGTCCTTATTTTTCTTAACAAAAGCTAATCTTGGATGAGAAGTCAGGTTTCTTGCTTGAATAGGCTTGCATAACATGTCACTGTAGCAAGCAATTAAATAGCATCGGTCTTGTACCATAAATGACAGATTACAGAATTCCCATTTACAGCAATGGTCGATGCACACATCCATACTTGAAACCTTTCCAAGATCTTTAAAGAAGCCTGCATGGATACCGCCCTGTATCGTCACGTTATACTTTAGCGAGGAAGTGCACTTTGAACCCTCGGTATTTAGAGCCAAAGATAAGCTTTCTTTTAACTTCACTGTACTTGCGGCAACCTCCACTTTATTAACACTTGACACAGCAATGACCGTTGACTTTGCAGTAGTCCTGAGCTTCCGCCGTTTATCTTCTCTGATAGAATTTGCGGGATTTAGCGTAGCACGGAGTTTATTTTTCCCATCTGATTTTAGAAGTGCTCTTTGGACATGTATTACTCTTGGGTTTAATTTAGGATTCAATGCAGGCACGCTTTTACAGAGTTGCTCGTTATAGCAGGAAACAAGATAACAATTGTCCATCAAAAGAAATGCCACATCGCAGTCCTTAGAATCACAGCATTTGTTTACGCAGTCCATGTTAGTGGCTACTTTTCCTACGTCCTTAAAATCCCCTGCCTTGATCCCACCACGAAGAGTGGATGTATAGTCCGTGCTAGAATGACTACACAGAGTAACCTTGTTATCCCCCGTGTAAGTGATGTTTAGTTGGCTGATGGGTTGTAAGGCTTGTGCAAAATTTATTGCAATGTTTCTTCCAGATGTTGCAGTTGGGTTCTTGTGTACACGACTGGTTGACATGACCTGTGCCATCGTTGAAGTTGGACTTGGTTTCACACGTGTAGCTTCCGAAAAACCTGAGCTACCCTGTGACGTAGACGGGTACGGTGACGGTACTCTTTTGGACTGTGCAGATGTCTTCAATACTTTTGACTTCATGCTCATTTCCTCTTTCAACGTTACTAGGCTGAGAGACTTCGTTGTAATACGAAGTGTGCTTTGTATGCTGGCCATAGAAGATTGTGACATTGTGTTGTTCTTCCCATAGAAAACATTCTTCAGGGTTTTTAGAAGATGCGTTATAAAACTCCCAATTGAAACCACCTTCTTTGATTCGGATACGTTCCTCTCATTCGAAGAACCATTTACTTGTTTCGTTATGGTCTCTAAACTTGGAACATCAATATCCTTCGTACCTTGCGTCGAAACAGCAGCGGTATGGGATGATGTTCGCAAGTCTTGAGAAGGCACTTCAGCACTTGATTCTGCTGCTGAACTACTTTTTGAAACGACTCCTGGTTGGAGGTGTTCTTTTGTTATTTGAATGGATGGCTCTTGCGTTGAAGATTTTTGCCGGCTGCTATTCTCATCGTCCAATCCATATGGTCTGTCAGCATTAAGTGACAAATGATCGCTTTTTAACGAAAGCTGCTTTTCTCGCTCTGTTATATTTTTTACCACTATGTTTTCCAAAGATAGTAACTTCGACTTTAAGGACTGAAAGTCTTCTCTTGTCTTTGACTGGTTATTGACGAGTTTTTGAACAGTTTCATTGAGACTTTTGATAACTGGCACCTTTGGAAAGCGTTTTGTTATTTCCTTGAGGACTCTTTTTATGTGATATTTGTTTTCTTTTGTGATAGGTTTCACCTGTGGTGCTTGGTGGCTTGCATCGTTAGAATGGTTGGCATTTTTTAATCCAGTATTCGCGGTGATTTTATTTACATACAGTCTTAGTGATGCAATCAGATTTTGGGCATTCTTAAGTGAAGACAATGTCTGGTTTTGTTGCCCTTGAAGGAATCGAAGTTGGCTTTCAAGTTCAGAGTATTTGATATGCGATGAATGATGTTTGGGTGGTTCTTGCTTAGGTCTCTCGGCAACGCTTTCCACAGGAATGGTTTTCGTGTTGCTGTTAGGTATTTTGCTTGACACAACGGAGGAATAAACTGTGGATATTTGTGATGACAAGGAACTATGTACCATTGGATTCACTATGGTTAACGTATAGTCACGCATCACTGTTTTGTGCATGTCACTCAAGACGTTGGGCATTTTGACTGTTGTTTTCTCTAATTTCTCTCCGTCATGAAATACGCTGAAAACACGAGGTGCAAAAATTGTCCCACTCTTCGTGCTCGTAGTTTCTGATATTTTCTCTGATTTCCTTCCGCGAAAATAAAGAATGGAATGCTGAGGGGCTGAAGTTGGCTCACTCTTTAGAGATGTGATAGTGTCTGTTTTCTCTGATATATTTCCACTATAAAACACAAAAGAATGCGGAGAAGGTGAAGTTGGCTCTTTCCTTGGTTGTATGGAAGTTGTTGTCTCCTCTGTTTTCTTTCCACCATGAAACACTATGGAATACTCAGATGTTGTCTTACTATTTGGTTTCGTCGTGTTGCTTTTTACAATGCTCGATTCATCACTTGATTCCTTTGCTAATTGCGAGGGCAAATCGAAACCAAGTGCCTCAAGAAGCAATGGGGGTGACTGATCTTTTCTTGCATCATGACCAGTTGTTTTGGTCTGCGCATTTCCTAAACGATTGTCTTTGTACGGTTTCAACGATGGTGTCGGTAAAAGGTGTATTCTTTCTAGTACTCCATTACGTCTTTTTCCCTCAACTATTTTGTTAGGATCTTTTGAATACTGTGAAGCAACTGCTAAAGGCGATGGCTGCAAGAGTATGGGAGTCGACAGAAGCATCTGTTCATTAGTGGCTGCTTTAGGATGCACACTTAATGCTTGCGTTAACCCTTGTGCTTCTCCAATATCCACGTTTTCTAGCGACTGATGGATTGTAACATCATTGTCATGTCTTGATACCACTGACGTAAGCAACAGATGCTCTGTAGCGAGAAGGCCATTTTGGATGGATTCTTCTGAATTGCTATTCAAATTGAATAGCGTTTTAGCCTTCTTGGCCACAGTAGAGGTTGATGAGCTTGTTGTAGGAGGTAAGCTTGAAGTCATGCTGGCACGTCGGTGAGATGCTGAAATGGACAATTTTGGCGTAAAAGCAATGTTGGAATCCTGTGTAAAGGTGGTGAGTGTTTTCCCAAATGCCATTGACGACCTAGAATACGAAGGAGAAATCGTAACTGATGTCGCTATGAAGACGGGTGACGCTTTAGTGGCAAGTGAACTGGATACAGGAACTGTATCGCCTGTTGCAGAAGTAACGTCCGTCTTTCTTGATTGGATGACTGCCGTTCTCTGTTTTGACGAAAATATTGATTTGATGAAATGTTCAGTCATAGCAGATGCCGTTGGTGTTGCCATGCCAGTGACCGTTGCCATGGAAATACCTGAGGTTTGACTACCATGTAAACGAGACTGAGGCGAAGCAAGGTCTTTTACTGACATAACGCTGACTTCTTTTGTTTGATTCCTTCCTGTTTTATCCACTGTAGTTTCATGTCTACTGTCATCCCCTTGTAGCAGTTCGAACAGAACGTCCACTGACCCTTTTCCTTTGTGAGGTATGGGTTTATCTGTTTCCTCATCTGGCGCTGTTAAACCTTCCATCAGTAGAAGCTGTTTCGACACTGTTAGTTTCTTTCCTGGGGATGATTTTCCCATAGAGTCCAATATTTCAGAAACGTTTGGCTTAAGAGACATCGGTGTTTGTCGAGTACTACTGAGAATTGGAGGTCTGATGACGATACGCTTCGCTCCATTTTCTTCGCTTAGATCAGCTTTGGCAATCTTCTCTGTAATGCTTGTTCCATCATATAACGACTCAGGAATCATTTTTTTAAACAGGTTTTTCTCTTGTTTTGTTCTAGCTACAAACGCAATCTTTGGTGTGTAGAACTCCGACTGTGCTAGAGCAAGTTTGCATTTGATTTTATTAGGACAAGATACCAATAAACACCTATTCCGCAGCATGAAGATAGCATTACAAGTACTAGAAGCACAGCATTGCTCGAGGCAGTGTCTAGTGCTGTTTACTTGCCCAATGGGTCGGAAATCTCCAGCCTTCATTCCAAGTTCAAAACGAACGTTTCTTAAAACAGGACTGGGGAAGCACGTTTGGTTGCCTCTTTGGTTATCCTTGGGATTAATATCAGTAATTTGGTCGCTCTTGGTTTTTATTAGGTGCTGCAAAAGTAGTTTTTCATCTGCATTTCGAGCAATGTATGAGATGGTGGAATGATTGTCACTGTAGACCTTATGGCAGGTTTCCGAATCACGACAGGCTGTTAAATAGCATGTGTCATTTCTAAACATAGCAACATTACATCTTGGCGTTCCGCAGCATACTTCCATGCACCTTTCAAAAGTCCTGGCACTTTCTTGTAGCTCAAAATCATTCCCTTTCAGTAGGACCTGAAGAGACGCATTTTTAAGGATTGCAATGTCCACACATCCTTTTGGAATATTAGTGGAAGAGGCTTCTTCCGTTCTCCACTTTCCAGTTTCTGGAAAGTCTTCTGGATGTAAAGGCCTGTAACGCTCTTTTTCAATTAATATCTTTGACTGATGCGATGCTGACACAGTAGGACTGATTCTACTTACGTTTTTCAATAGGCTTGGTGTTCTTGATACTGATAGTAGGGGAAGGTTTTGATGTCGCACACCTTTATTGTCAATATCGTTCCCAATTGGAAGGATTTCAACGACAACATTCTTTGTGTCAATTACTGATTCCAGTACTGAGGGTAAGCTAGTAGAAATCGTACTGGAACGTTTTGGAGCTTCATGATCATTCATGCTTTCCCTTGTGAACTGATTCTCGTTCAAAGTTACGTATTCCTCTTGATAAGGGACTCTTCCCTCAGGTGATGAAGCTTTTGATGTAAAATTACCCGTTGTACTTGGGTTAATTTTCCGCACCACAGATGTCATTGGTGCAGAGGAGTAATGTGTTTTTGAAGGCAAAATGGCTTGTGGTAGTGAGAAAGCGCCCATTCCTTTGAGAACCTCCTGCACAATGCTATCCAATATCGGCGCCAATACTGTTTCCTTTGTGTGTTTCAGATGTGTTTTAGACGTAAATGGCATTTCTTGTGGCTTTCTACTTTCTACTTCAAAGGAAGACGTGTGAATGGTTGGTTTCTTGGTCTGGATAGCCGATCTTTGTGATGAAACTGGAGGTGACTGTGGAGATACACCCGATGCACTTGATGAACTTTGACGCTCATGCAATGATGCGTTTAGTAGTCGTATTTGCTTTACATCACTCGCAATGTTTTCAATTACTTCTTGTGCAGTTGCAAGCTGTAGATTTGAACTGGATACAGACTTGACGGACACGAGTTTTGGAACCATAAATGCGCTGCCCGAGTGCTTTAAATGGCAATTCTTTTCTTTGAAACAAAGGAGGTTGTAGCAGTAACCTCCGATTAATAGAGCCGATTCACATCCTTTATATCCACAGCATATATCTGCACACTTATGGATGTCCTTCACGTCAGAATACTTAATAAACTTTCCTGACTTCCATCCCCCTGTTATATTTACATTCACCTGGACGTGGCCGACATGACAGTTCTTATCTAGAATGTTATTGAAGCTATCTTCCTTCAGCGGGTTTCCGCCTTTCATTCTGACAAATGCCATTGAGGTTTTGTGTTTAGCATTCTTGGCCACCACAGGCTGACATAGGGTTTTATTTGATTGACATTGTACTGCAAAGCAGTATGAATCGACAAGAAAAGCAACATCGCAAGTTGGGTTGCGACAGCATGTCTTGATACACTCCCTCATGCCCGATACGATCCCGTGATGCGTGAAAATACCAGCTTGAAAACCACCACTAAAAGTGACTCCTGAAATAATTTCTGGTTTTTCAGAACACGAGGAAAGTCCCTGAGGCATATTTTCAAATCTTCTGGTTCCTGGTCTTTTCACCATTGCCATCCTTGTACTGTATTTCGTGGTTTTGATAGGAATGGGCAGGCATTGAGTTTTATTAGCCGCACAATAGACGGAGAAGCAATTTCTCTTAATCATGAAAGCTGCGTCGCAGTTTGAATTTTGGCAGCAGATTTGTACACAAGAATTGAAGTCATCTACTTTTCCTTTATCTGTGAAGTTCCCTGCCTGTAGTCCTCCCTTGAAGGTTACATTAAGAAGAATGCCACCAGTGATTTTACATCTAGGGTTTGTTGCTTTCTTGAACGACTTGTCGAAGTAGACAAGTGAGGTGTTGACCTTTTTAGAACGAGATGGTATCGAACGGCATCCATTTTCATCGAAGCAGTCGACGGTGAAGCAGTTATCTTGCACCATAAAAGCTGCGTCGCAGTCCTGTCTGGTACAGCAATGGTTAAAGCATGTCTCTATGCGATCCACTTTACCAAAATCAGTGAAGTTTCCAGCGCGTATTCCTTCCTGGAATGTGACATTCTTCAGAACTCTTATGTTCTGAGCACAAGCCAGAGATACGGATGCTGCATTTTCTCTTGTGCTGCTAAGTTCGGGGTTTGTATCAGTATTGTTTAGTTTATACGGAAGCCTGGTTAGTCTGTTCTTAATGTATACAACTTGGGTGGTGACAATGCTTGAGTTGAACGGCAGTATTTCGCAAGTCTTTCGACTGTAACACTCGATTGAATAGCACGATTTTTGCACCAAGAAGGCCACATGGCAGGAATTCTGCGCCAGACAAAGCGAGGCACAGTCTGTCATGTTATCGACATCTCCTCTTTCCGTAAATATTCCTGCGTTTACTCCACTTCTGAACGTCACGTGAGTAAACACTTCACTTTGTTCATGGATAGAAGAGGAACTGAACGGGATGGAACTCTGTGCAGGGTAACTTGGATGCAGCGAAACCTTCAAGTCTTTAGTATTATGCTGGATAACGGAGCTGCTACTTAAAGTTTTAGTGACGTACATTCCTCCGGGCACTAATAGCTTAACATCGATGCTTTCCACGGTGAGATGAGTGTTTGATTTCTTTGAAGAGGTCAAAATCATATTGCTTTCGATAAGAGAAACCCTTTCTTTCGTGACTCTGTGCTGCGAAACCACACTAAGCGATGTCGCCTCCTGGAATGAAGAAGCTTGAGCTTTATGAGAGCCAGCCTTTGATTTTAAATTATGTGTACTTGAATGATCTGAGTTGGTGCTCTTGATAAGACGTTCAGTCGGTGTTGTGGCTTGGCTTACATTTCTGTCCAGTTTTGGGGTTCCAGACAGTCGTATTGACTGCAAAAGGAATGACATTGAAGTGTCCTGGCTGTTCTTCGCAATTACTCTGTCATACCATTTCTCTAAAACCAGTTTCTTCAGTTCATTCAGTTTGTTGTTGAATAACTCAAGAAGTCGGATTTCCCGTGATGCCTCTTGATCTGTATCATTTGTTGGCTTAGCGATGTTTGACCTTCCGCTTATTGCAATATCAGAGCCTTTTCCTTCGAGACGTCTTTTCTGTATCTTCTTTAGACTCGAAGACAGATCCTTGAGACGTTCTATGTTACTTTGCAAGCTATTAAGAAGCATGTTTCCAACGGTTTGCATCGAGGAAGATGTGACTCCAGTCGAGCTTGGCAATATGCTGTTAGCCAGTAACAAGCCACTAAGGTCACTGACCATATTGTGCACCATATCCAGAGAACTGCCATCGGACTTTTTTCCATCTAAGAAACCTTTAAGTTTCTGTACCACGTTGAAAAAGACTGGGTCGGTCACGATGTTGTTGGCGATATGCTGGACTTTTTTTTCATCTTTACTATCTAATGTCTTAATTGATGATATGCTGGGAATAGCCTTGACTACACTTGGCTGTACGGATACCGCGGAAAGCGGTGATGAAGTTAGGAATGAAGGAAACTTGATGGAAGACGATGACAAATCAGGACTGATAGTTGATTGCGGGGCAATCAGTAGTTTGGATCTCGAAAGCAAAGACTGTTCTTCGAATCCATTTTGTTTAGAAACATCTGCATAATGAGTCGGTGGGACTTTTGACGTAGATGTGGTAAGCATTGGCTGCGCATTGTTTCTTGGCAGTATCATCCGAGAAGTCTTTGGCAACGAATCCGAAAAGGATGATGAAGGAATTTGACTTGCCATAATACTAACATTTTTCATGCTTATCTGTACAGACGATGCTTGAGTAACATGGAGCATCGTCTTGGGCAATCTTTTCTTCTCCACCGATGTCCATTCCCCTCTCTGAGCTAAAGGAGACGAGTCGGGAGATTTCGATGCTGACTTGGAATTCTTGCGGACTGTCTGACTACTGTGAACCCTCAGGGTACTGCTGCTTTTTGCTTCTGACGTTTGTTCAACTTTCATTTTTGTCTTTCGTCGACTAACAGTTTCTCTTGCCGAGGCACTTATGGTAACAGTCCTCGTGTGAGCTTTAGTTTGGTGGTCAGACGGGCTTCTTGGTGACGCTTTGTACGCAGTTATCTCAGCCGACACGCTATCGGTTCTTGTAATAAAAAATTTGGAGGCAAGATTTGAGTTGCCGTTCTCAGAAAATAACAATGGTCGTGTCATGGTGACAATCTTTGGCGCGGTTTCGTTTGCGAACAAATCTGTCTCCGTTTCGTTGGACACAAGTATGGTATCATTGGAAGTCATGTCTTCATCGGGTTTTAAGTCGGTTTCATTGTCTGCAGTTTTGCTGCTGCTCATTAGATGACTTGAACGATCCAACACACTGGAAGTGTGCTTCGCAGAGGTATCTTCTTCCTTTCGAGATGTGTAGTCTTGATTTTCCATTAAACCTAAACAAATATTTTCACATAAGGATATAAGGATTTAACCATGAGTACTAAAAAGCCTACGCGACACAAGATCTCCTACTCGCGCAGCAAATCCAAGCAGAGAAAGAAGGAAGCTTTCCTTGATATTCCCTAAAAATCTTTGACTGCTTAGGTAGGAATATTACGCGCACGTTGAAATGTT
>JAABNW020033342.1:0-10633 GCA_015164035.2 Radianthus crispa
ATTGGGACCATAAGAACGGACCAAGATAACGAATCGAGTGTTTTAATTCCAAATGTTATGGTATTATATCTAGGTAGACTAAAATCAGGGAGAGTTCCTTAAAGAATATTTTGTGTCTTTGATAATAAATAGTAAGATTATCTCCAGTGACATTAATAGCCATATCATTCTAGAAGATATTCCAAAGCAATGGACCAAGAGATGATCCCTGCGGACACCCTTTCTTCATTACCTTCCAATCACTTGTTGCTTCTCTTAATCTAGTCCTGTTCTGTCGATCCTCAAAATATGATCTCATCGAGTTCATGGAACTTTGATGGAAACCATAAGGTTCCAATTTCTCAAGCAATAGCGGATGACTTAGGGAATCAAAAGCTTTGCTCATATCAGTGGATAGTAGCGATACGAGATTGTTATTATCAATGGCGAGCTTCCAATCCTCCAACAGCAGTAGAAGCTCTTTTGGGAGGTGGCTATCATCCTTTTCTTGGGAGCCTTTCTACACCCTCGGCTCGGCCCAAGAAAAATTCAAGTTCTTCCTTGGAACCTTGACTGACGCTCACCTATCAAGGTGTCGCGTGGACACAGTTCCGACAAGCCCTGGCTGACTCATCGCGTTAAGTCACTGGTGTCCAAGCGGCAGAAGGCACTAGCAAAATACGAAAAGGACTCTTCCATATTCCATATGTTGAGGAAGTGCAGCAGGCTGTGTGCAATTGCAAACGCGAATTTTATGAAACCAAGGTCAAGTCCTTGCGTCAAACTTATGTTAGTCGTTGGTGGATGGAGATCAAAAGTCTGTCTGGTACTCGCTCGCGTGACGGCCAATGGTTTAATCAGCTCGTGGATTGGGACCTGCCGGACCCTGTGGGAACGATTTTTTCGTAAGTTTAACATCATCTCTGTCCCCACTATCGGCAGCTGATGTGTTTAATATTCCTGTGACGGATGTTCCTGACAAGCTACTAGCGACCGTACGCGAGGTTCAGCAGGCTCTTACAAAGATCAAGATCAGGAAAGCGCCGGGACCGGACGGCTTCCCCAACATCATTCTCAAGTCATTTGCCTTTGAGTTGGCGACCCCCGTCTGTGATTTATACAACTCGTCCCTTCGTGAAGGCTTTCTTCCGGCCATCTTGAAGCCAGCAGCTGTAACCCCTATTCCTAAAAAGACGCCTGTCACCTCCATCCAGGATCACATCAGGCCGATTTCGCTAACCTGCCAGTTAGCCAAGATTCTAGAGGGATTTACGTTGGATAGAATTCCCCAACTAGATAGGAAGCAATTCGCGGTAGCTGGCAAATCGACAGAACAGGCTTTAGTCTTCCTACTCCACCTAGTTCTAGAAGCACTTGACCGTGGTAATTGCTCTGTTGGTCTTTTTTTATTCCCAGACTTCCGCAAAACGTTTGACTAATAGATCACCGGATCCTACTAGCTAAGCTATCAGAATTTAATGTCCATCCTGCCTTGTTGCGCTGGGCGACAGCCTTCCTTGAAGGAAGATCACAATTTACGTGATTTGGCGAATCTGTTTCGTCCACTAAGTTCTTAAGCGGAGGTATACCCCAGGTACAAAACTAGGGCCCTGACTATTCGCTGTAATGGTCAATGACCTGCTCGCATCATGGGCACCTAGGATTAAGTTCGTTGATGATTTAACTGCGCTTGAAGTCATTCCACGTAATAGCCCGTCTTTAATGTCCTATATCGTTAACGACATTAACTCGTACGCACACGCGTGCAATATGCGGTTAAATCTTACTAAGTGCAAAGAGATGCGGGTTGACTTCCTCAAACATAACAGTTGCGTGTGGCAGCCCATCGTTATCAATGGTTGTACAATCAGTCGCGTTGAGTCTTTCAAGCTTCTTGGCGTCTTCGTTTCTCAAGATCTTACCTGGGTTGCCCTGCGATTACGTTATAAAGAAGGCCAACCGGCGCCTGTTTGCACTGAGAGCACTTAAAAAGTGCGATGTCTCCATCACCGATCTTGTCCGCGTGTACTGCTCAATTGTGCGTTCTGTTATTGAGTACGCATGTGCTACATATGCCAACTCGCCGCAGTACCTAGAAAAATCTCTTGAATCAGTACAAAAACGCGCTCTTTTTATCATCCTTCCTGGTGTTCTTTATGCAGACGCGCTGGATAAACTGTCTCTACTGTCATTATGTGCGCGTAGACATACTTTGTGTGAGCGGTTCATTAAAAGTGTAGCGAGGGAAAATCCCCTATATCCATTGATCAGGCCAGGTTCGTAGACGCTCCCTCCCAATATAATCTGAGGAGAGGGTGCGGTCCTAAGCAGGTCCTTTGCAATACAGATAGGTTTAAGAACTATGTGACTGTCAAGTATGGCCAGAGCTTAGTCAGAGATTGACGTTGTTAGTGTGAGACTGATAGTCGTCATTATTATATTGTTACATATATTTCCTTGCTGACATCTATAATTCAGTTAGTATACTGCGAGAGGTGGTAATAAACGAGTTATTATCATTATTATTCACGCGGGAACGAGGGTAGCGTTGAGTCAGATTTCCCTATATTGTAAATTTTACTGTTCCACGTGAGTAAACTATTAGTACATTCGTAAACACAGCAAATGCTTGCCACGCTGAAATGTCTTTTCTTCTCCTGTCGTCATTTTAGGAATCTCACTCAATGTTACCCTCGTTCCCATGCTGTAGTTTTGATTAATTCAATATGGTGGAAGTAACCGTGAAGGAGACTATTGTCATACGAAGTTGCATTTATTAAAGGAGAATTCTAAGTCCCTCTAAAGTTTTTTTTCTTTGGACGATTCGCCCTTCAGTTACGGCTGAAAACAACAGAAGATGATATCGTTTCATGTAGCCAGAAATAGATTAAATAATAGCCTTCAAGAAAAGCCTGAAAGAATATAGATCAGTTCAAGATGATATTTGTACGATTATCTGGCAACGTAAGAATTTTAAACAATTTTCGGGCAAGACGGTTATCAATTCTGCAGGGGGTCATCTCCTGACATCTCAGTTGCGAAAATGGATCACGTGATCCCTTTTTACCCTGAGCGGCGTTGGGTATATATGTTTATAAATTAATGAATAATTAATGAGGGTTGAAGCCAATCCAATTGCAGGAACTAGGTCACATGAATATCTTGTATATCCCATACAAATTTAAAGCACGGGGAGGGCTTGGAAAGTCAGCAGGGAAAGGATGGGGTGAATGAATTAACACAATGGTAATATTAATTAGTTACAACCACTAGTGGTTGTTACCAAAACAATATACAGCCACATGTGGTTGTTACAATAACAACATACGAGCAATAGCGGTTCAAAAAAGTAAGAAAAAGAAATACAACCAGGAATAATAATAAATTTATGAGCAAGATACATACACCAAATTCTTTAATTCCCAAGTATCTATAAATTTTAACTTACTTTTGTCCAAAAAACATTACAATCATTGAAGACACAATTGTTAAACACTGGTGCAATAACGTTAGTGCTGGATCGAGTACTTGCATTTGCATCTAACTATGCAGTCCGGAATATCTAAGCTTCCCAGAAATTTATCGGCAATTTCAAAAGTTATCGTTGAACAAAGTAGGTAGATCAATCGTACCGAGCAATTCATCTGATACATCATCAAATAAAAGTTTTTGTCAATCCTCGAAAACTTTGAGAGCCCATTTGGTATTGTTGTGCGTTCAAGCCATCCATGTCATTTTTTTTTGTACATTCATCTTATTTCTAAAGATTGGTAAATTACTCATTTGTTGCTTTTCACGTTCGTATTGTATTATATCCCACGAATTCTCTAAAACATGTAAAAGCTTTTGTTTTGGTCTAATGACTTACTTTAGAGTTTCAAGAGACATTAATTATTCATAAATTTTATAAGGGATTTAAAACATTCGCGTCCGCGTTGTATCAGATCTACAATCACTCGCCTTCGGCTCGTGATTGTGAATCTGATACAACACGGCCGCTCATGTTGTAAACATTACATAATGTCGGTAGTAGTATCGGTATCAAATGATAAAGGTGTAATATTTTTGCATATTAGTGTAATAGTAGTGTAGTGTTGGAGACTGTGGTGATCGATGAAAATGATCATGCTAGTTTTGGCTCTGCCCAGTCTTCTGATGGGTCGGTTTGAAGTGGACAACTCGACAAATACTTTTTTTATTGCGTTCGATGTAAAATTCAATAAAAATACCATCTTTTTTTATCATCTTTGGTGACGATCGGATTGAAGGCTAAGATACAGGAATATTCGAAGGGAAATTTGTTTTAAAAGACTCTGAAATTATTAAGTATGTTTATTAATTTCAGTTGGGGATAAATAACACCAAAAAGCGTTTGATTTCACTTCATGTTATTGCCAGCACTTCTTTCCGTGCTGTCGATGTCTGTTATTGCTTTTCTTAGATTCTGATTAATTTGGTTTTGACAGTCAGCCAAATTACACCTAGATTACGAGATTAACAACCTGCTCGAATATTGAGCTTTTTAATTAAAATTAAGTTTCGATTTCAATTCTAATATGGATGACACCATATTATCTATTTTTTTTAAAGAAATTGTCCTAAATTATTGCTAAAACCAAAAATCTATAAATTTCATTGTTGTTGTGTGTTTGTTTTCTTTTGTTCTGTGTGTTTTTGTTTGTTTTTCGTTGTGTTTTTCAAACACCTCAGAGCAATAAAGTCGAAATATTGCGTTTCGTACGATTTTGTACTGTTATTCAAAAGTTAAATTCAGTATGATTTCTTTTCTCGGACTCTCATTGATACTCCGTCAGAGCAATATCGATCATTATTTTCCTGTAAACAATTCTAGATCTAGTAATCAGGGTAATGATGTCCCTGCTTTGAGAGATGACGTACAGTTTCATCAATCTTGGTGTATTCTTGGTTCACTGAGGATCTATGTAACAAACTGACATTTTCTAAGGAAGGAAGGGGTAGGCCGACGCAACCCGACGACCAACATATCGTCTATGCTTTCCTAGCCATGAGTTTTGTAAACCTACATTCCTAATCATTTTTAATATATATTTTGATTGCATTATTATAAAAAGAGAAATCATATACTTTATTTGTCCACGCGTTTTTCAATAACTAGTAGTTTAAAATGTCAATTGTGTAGAGGCAATACTTCCTGAAGGCAGGGAAGAAGCCACTTGATACGTCTCGGATGATATATCACAAATTTGTGTTATATACTTGATAAACCCAACAAACCAAAGTAGAACCATCGTAAACAAATTAAAAAATATAATATATATCATAATTCATCTGGCAGATAAAGTCAAGTGCCAAGCGTCACTATCATTTATAAATGTACGTTATCTTTGGACCTACGAGATATTTCCACAGAAATATTGCTAATAGGAAGGAAGATCCAGGTGAAAAGCGCATGATTTATTAATATCCGCTGCAAGAGATAACATGTTGGCAGAAGGCGTTTAAAACGACAGGTTATCCTATAAAAGATCTCAAGCAACCAGCCTTACAGCATTACGTTCTGGAGGTATTGAAAAAGGCCCGGCCAGACAAGGTTTTTTTCACACACTACAAAAACATCAGACCAAGGATGAGAATCTGCGGTGTGTTTCTGGTTTCCTTTTTTGCGGTGGTCGTGCTAGTGGGGCAGGTCAGGTGTTTCATGCCTCATGTTTTCCAAACTCCATCACCCGGCGGTAAAAGAAGTGATCGTAAGGTAAATAAATATAATCGTTGAACTGGAAAAAAACCTATAGAAAGCTCGGAATAGAAAAAGAACATTTCCTTGCCTTGGCATTTGATGTATTGGCAAGTGTTTCTATAGATACAACTCCTTAGCGAAATCACAAGTCCTGATTGTATTTTTATTCGACAAACTGATTATTTGCAAAGCTAAGGAAAGAAGGCATAAATTGTAATCTTCGTAATACCTTAGTTTAGGATACTTAAAAGCTATGCTTGGTTTACGGTACTACACTTCCAACATCCGTGTTCCCTGACATCCGAGACTATGAACATTAAGAAGGGCATTTACTGTGCAATAATTTCCATTTGAAGTTGATAGGTTAGTCATTCTTCGCCAAAGAGCCTAGAACGTAATTCTCTAGTATGTGACAGCTTATTTTACTCAACGGATCTGGATGACAGTTCTTGGAAATCTTTTCGTTAATAATTTAACGGTTCAAAAGTGTTTCGTGATCGTTTTTCTTTCATTTCTTTTTCTTTCATTTATTTTAAGAAAAAATATCAAGACGCCGCTGATTGTGCTATGTCATCTTTTTTCGCCCTTTCTCTTTCTGCGTTCTTTCTTTCCCTCCTTCCTTCCCTCTTTTATTCTTTCCTTTATTCCTTACTTCTTCTTTCTTTATTCTTGCTCCTTTTTGATAGTTTTCTATTTTTAACCTTTCCTTTTTGACTTCTTATTCTCATTTGTTCATCGACATCTGGTAGACAATCAAATTATGAAGACTTTATTTACAAAATGAATTGAGTCGGGTGTGAAAAGCCAGGAACCAGAAGGGTTAATAAGAAGGAAAACTGGCTCTGAGTCTTTTGTAACCGAAGCCGATATGATCGCGACACCACACACACACAAAATGTGTAATCGACTTTTTTTATTTTCTTTTATGTTTTGCTCTTTTGATTGTTGATAGAGTTATCAAGATCGCCTCGCCTCGCCTCATGTGACGTTTTTCCACGAGCATACAAGTGTTGACAATATGGAAAAACGTCTGCGCATTCGTGCATATCTGCATGTTTTTTTTAAAGAATTTAATGCCCGATTCATACATGGTGCTTTTCATGTGATGGACATGATATATCAATTCAGTTCGGCACGACTAAATTAGGTTCGACACGGTACTGAGCTCGACCGGGCCAGTCGAGCCGCACGGCAAAAGTTCGACATTGATTCAAACATGGAGTGTTGTGCCGAACCAAATGTCAGATATATAGTAGCGCCAAGAAAAGTAGACGTTTTTTCCTTTTTATTCCCATCAACCGTCGATTCTATTGTAATTGTGCCGACCCAAGAGGCTATTAGGTTCGGTGCATGAAAAGCGCGACGTATGAATTGCGGGCCCATAAGTGAGAAATGAAACGTTCGATTTCCCGAGTATACAAAATAGTTCTCTGGTATACTTTCGTCAGAGGAAGAAAATGTCTTAATAAATACACCCTAAAAGTACTAGCCCTGAGTTTCAAGTACCTTTTTTAAACTTTTGTTATTCTGTAAAATGCATTGTTCAGGCACGTGCCAAAGTCAAATTTGTATATTTTTATAATAGAAGACAGGATTTGGAGCTCGAGAAGACGTTTTTTCCCTCGTGTTACACGGCTGTCTTTTCTTGAGAATACGATTTTTTTGTTTGAGTTATATCGATATTCATGGACCTGAATCTGTCAAGCGGTCTACAATGGAAACGCTGTTTACTAGTTCTTACGCTAGCTTGAGCCGATCGCGTTTCATCCTAACATTTCGTTCCAGCTGCCATTATATCTAAACATAGACAATTTTGATGTGGTCCGGTCTGATATGAAGATCTTGATTTCATCTGTTTTTCAATCTTATCCTGCTGCTGTTTTAGCTTCATCGGAAGGTTGCTTCTCAATCTGCCGCACTTTGGAATTGTTGTTGGGAAGATATTTCGTCAAAGTGCTACAAATAAGATAATAAGTGATAAAACCCGATAGTGAACCACAGAGGTCACTGGCTCTTCTTTACCAATCTTTTCCAGGGCGTAGGATTACGTACACTATGATATATTTAAGGTATATAAAACGTCCGCTTGTGTCTATGTTCTGTGATTTAAATACTCTGGGAGCTGTAGAGCACTCAAGAAGTCAAAGAAACACTCGGCTGCGCCTCGACTCTACGACTTCTCTCTTGCTCTACAGCTCCCAGCGTGTTTATATCACAGAATATAAGCGGACGTTTTATATGATTCCTTTTATAAAATATTTTTGAACTTTTGTACGATAATATGCTGAGCCTCTGTCCTCTGATATAAACATGGTCGGCAGCCAATGAGAGCGCGAGTAGTATCTCAAATATTTTATAGTTTTTGCTACTGCCTGGTTTTATCAGTAATTGTATTTTTCTTCTGATTTTAGACAAAAAGGACGATTCACGAGTTTTGCAACGCCGTTAAATCATACTGTGAACGAAGGACGAAACGTTTTCCATGGAAATCCCTCCATGGCCGGCAAGAATACGCCCGTTAGAATGAACACAGACCTAGATGCAATTTGATATGAAATAAAGGATTTGAATGAAACTTAAATCAAATATATAGTTTCTTAATATTCCTTGATGATTGTAAATGCAGGAGGTAAAATGGCTCTAACTAAAATGTTGTGTTATTATGTCATCAGTGAGGTTTACATACAAGGAAAACATTTGCACTGTGAAACGCCGACATATCAATACAATTGACCCACATGGGAAATTGGCTGTTTTTCCTTCAAGTTGAAGTAAATAAACTAAAATTGTTGAATTCATCATTTAAATAAACTGGATGGATTATATTATCGGATAAAACCTTTTCATCTTTTAACAATGACAGAGACTGATGATAGAGTGTGTTCACGGCAGCCATGTTGGTGCCAGAAACAATGCAAATTTTTGCATGACAAGAAAACTTATTTCCCAAGGGGAACACTTTCTTTTGTTTAACCAACCAACATGGCGGCCATCAACACACTCTATAAAGGAAGGAAAAGAAAATAAGAAAAAAACTGAGAACAGTCATCCCCATCCTCGCCATCCCTATGCGAGTCGTACAAGTTAAAATTGACCGTCTCAACCTTGTGAGTCATTCTCCTGAGCCCTGAAGTTTTATTGAGTACTCAAGTGCGGTCTAATACCGTTTACAGTCGAACCAGCTTATGAATTCCTATCGAGGTTGGAAGGTCCAGTTTGTTATTACTCGTGCGTGCCCAGGCCGTAGGCCGTAGAATAATTTGTAGCATAATTTTCCATTTTATTTTCCTTTTTATGCCACTTAAATCTAGCGAACGACTCTCTAGTATGGCCTGACAAGACCACGAGGCAGTAAAGTTTTAACCAAATTATTTTATTATTTTCTTCTTCTTCTTCTTCTTCTTCTTCTTCTTCTTCTTCTTCTTCTTCTAGCTTCTTCTTCTTCTAGCTTCTTCTTCTTCTAGCTTCTTCTTCTTCTAGCTTCTTCTTCTTCTTCTTTATTTACAAAATGTATTCTTGCCCCTATACACCATACCCGAAGAGCTGGAAGCCCCGGACCGCTCAAATTCCAATCGACCATATTAGTCTCTTCGAGGCTAAATTAAAATAAATCACAATTCACTTTGTATGACTAAAGTACAGTGTCTAAAGTAACTCCTGGGTAAATCTCAGTGCCAGTCGTTTTACCGTTGAAGAGAAATTCGGCATTCTTCAACGTACTTTTCATCACATCTTCAAAATCACGAGGCTCCGGACAAGAATCGTAGAAACCACCATCACATGATAAGTCCTTCCTCGACTGCATGTAGCAAAAAGACGACTAGCTACTCCTCGGATGGAAAGCAACCTCATTCTCGTGAGTCAACTACATCTACTTGGGGAACGTTCATGGGCATTGTTCGAGCGCATGAACTTTCTGCTTTCTGCGCATGAAATTTTATTACGCGCGCGCACTCATCTTGATGACGTCATTCGAATGTTTTGATCGGCAAAACGTTTTTCGCTTTCTTCAAACTTCGGTGATGCTTTTTTAATTTCGCACTCTGAAAGTAGTCTATGATATCGGACTTTTACTGGGATAAAAAAATCAAAAATCTGACAAGATTAGTATCGAAATCACCTTTAGTTGAAAGCATCTTTTCTCGCGCAATAAAATTTGCACAGTTCTGATTTTGAGCAATTGTTAGCTAATTTTCAAGAGTTGTATGAAGATTGGCGAAGATATATTAGTTAATTACTGGGGCGGATCTAGGATTTTGGTTAGGGGGGGTTCACCGTTTCAAATGCATACACAGGAATCCCAAGCTCTTTATAAAAAGACGTGTGTTAGTATGGGAACTTTGGCTGTTGCCCAAAACTCCGTAACTATCATAGCAAATGACCTTTATTGTTTTTCATTTTGTTGTTCTCTGCTTTTAATTCCAGACCGCATTTTTATCGAATTTAGGCAAGTTTTCTCTTGCTACTAACGAAAAACGATGAGTGCCAAGAGAGCGATTTTAAAATGGTCCGCTAAGTAATATTTAAAAAACGAGTAGGAGTGTTTATATCCACGATAAAACACAATCTCCGAGTTTTTTAAATGACTTATAAAACTCATTCCTATTAAATATTTTCATATACATCATGAAAAACTAAATAAGTACAAGTTATGTAATTTTTTTATATATATTATGAACATTTTGAAGGTTTTTTTGCTTCATGATGATAAATCAAATGATAATGAATAATGCGTTTTTGTCTAAGGGAAAAACAGGTTTAGTGAGAGTTGAATACATCATTGATTAGGAGATTATTTCTTTGTCATGGGAATTAAAGTATTGCATTGAATTGTCATTTTCATTGTTTTTGAAATTCGAATTTGGAAGACTTGGGTCATTTTGAACAAGACACGCTCGGAGAAAGTTCAAAATATCGAGGAGCAAATGTAAGCAT
>JAABNW020033897.1:619-10626 GCA_015164035.2 Radianthus crispa
TTATCTGTCAAAAAACCCCCCCCCCGGGGAATTTTGGTGTGTCAAAAACCCCACCCCGGGGAAAAAAAAAAATGTCAAAACCCCCCCCGTTGCCCCCCCCCCCCCCCCCCCCCCCCCCGGGGCTTAACATTGACAAGTGCATAAAGGTGAATTACTTTGAGTGAATGAATGTCATCTGACCTCGACTTCATTTACTTGACTAACACAAAACTCATATAATATGTCTTTTTCTTTTCTCTCTCCTACCTATAAGCTTAGTTGTAAATAAGTGCTTTGAATGATAAAGCACCTACATTATGAATGAAACGTCGCTTAAAAGTCCCGCTCGCCCCACCACGTGCGAATCATCAAACACAAAGTTGAGAACTGTTTTGGACTACATGCACAACAGAACAACATTAAACCACATTATTAGTGAGAATTCCTACCTATGAAGTCGGCCATTGTTGAAAAGTCTTTCTATTTAAAGTATAAACTAAGAAATTTTAAGAAGACACAGCAGCCTTACAGTATGAGAACCTTTCTCGCCATGTTGATTTTGGTGGAGTAGGAATGAGAACTAGAAAGCAGGGTTCGAAAAGGCGCGAAGCAGCAGGACACAGGCAGCCCAAGCAATGCTCTTTTGCACAAACTTTAACGTGGGCTAAAGATGAATTTTTCACGTGAACACCTAACACTACATCCTCGGGAACCCAGGGGTAATATTCTGTCGTTCGTTCCTCACTACCAGAAGTCGATATTTCACTCTTTCCTGATTGGTCGACCCCCTGAGGTCGACCAATCAGAATGACGTAAATTATTTGCATATCGCCATTTTGAAATTCGACTTCCGGTACAAGCTCCAAGAGACTACGTGCCCAGGGGTATTTCTTCTGGTAGTGAGGAACGAACGACAGAATATGTACCCCTGGGTTCCCGAGGATGCTAACACTAACACTAATACAGCCAACTCTCGTTATAGCGGCACCGTCCGGACCGTCATTTGGTGTCCGTACAGCTATTTGCATTGGAGTGTGCAACGCACCCCCTTTTTCTCGCCTTTGTTTTTGGCGTCTCAATGTGTTGCTAATGTGCCTAACATCTACATCTACATTTATTACACCTATTTTCAACATTACGCGACTGGCGCTGCTCACGACTCCTCTCTTCTTCTGGGTGTTTTGGCTGCCGTCAATCAAATATGAAAACGGCTTGCTCTTGCGAAATCCTTGCTTTATATCTTCTGAAGCGAAGCAAATTTGTCTTTCTTTCTGTAATATCCAAACGGTCGAAACTTTAAGATCATTTTGGGCTTTTTTGAATAAAAACAAATCGTCCGAGGTTTGATTGACGGCAGCCAAAACACAAGAAATACCCTTCAAGTGCCAACTACAGAGGTCGCGTAATTTTGAAAATAGGTGTAAAGTCCATCAAAGAGAGGACCCGTCACCGATTATGGACGATAACAAAAAATGAAATTAATTACAAAAAAAATGAAACGCTATATATGTACAATATATAAAATTATTAATGCAAAACTAAAAAAATAAATACGATATAAAATATTAGTAAAATATTGATAATGAAAATAATAAATAAGAAGGTGAGGGAGAATCCCATTAAATACTTCTACTTATAGCTGCTTTAAAATTTTTAGAATTATCAATTTGTAATAAATGGTTTGGCAATAAATTCCATCCCTATGATTGTTTTACAATAAAAAGAATTCCTATATGCTTCAACGTGTTGGGTTGTAGTTCAATAAATTTGTCTGGATGATTACAGTATGTCTTAATTGTCTTTTCTTTCTCTCGACGTAAACTGGGAGTTCCATATCAACTTCCCCATGGATAACTTTGTGGAATAGGGTAAGTCGAGATTCTTTTCTTCTATCCTGGAGAGAAGCCAATCAAGGCCAATCAAGCTCACTCAGTAAATTTGTTACAATTCCTGTTTTGATTGGCCCCTAGTATAAAATATTACAAGCAATCTGATAGGTTGATAAGCAGCAAATGTTCGGACAAATACACCGTTTGTCCGAAGATTTTCTGATTATCCACCAATCAGATTGTTTGTAATATTTTATGCATACTATAGGGCCAATCGGTGAATTCTTCACAAAACGTGCAAAGCGCCTTGGACAGCCTCAATCTGTTTTGTTTCACTTTCCAAGGGTACCAGACTGTGCTGGCATACTCCAGGTGGGGTAACTGACTTGTTAGACAAGACAAGAGAGATCTTTGATTGATTCAGAACAAATTTCCAAGGTTAAGTCTAAGAAATAATAAGACTAGATAATAATAATAAGAAATGATATGAAGTGGACCACCGCGTGGCACTATTATGTATAGAATGGAAGTAATGGTAAATAGCCCACTTTCGATATTCTGGTCGAGTGATCACGGACAAAGCAATTCAAAACGCTTTGAGCTTAGCGTTACGACACTAAGAACGGCTGCGAAGGAGACTACTAAACAACGCGTTTGCACGTGAAATTCTTGACATTTCTCGCTCGCAGCCCATAGAAACGTCGAAAATTTCACTTGGAAACGTGTTGTTCAGGCACTAGCAACACTACGTTGACACATTCGCTTTTGTCACACGGCAGCCATATTGGTCAAAACAGGTTTTGAATCCCCTGCCCTTTCTTGGCAGGGGCGGATCCAGGACTTTTTGAAGGGGGTGACTGTGCTTGACTTTTAATATCCTCAATATATGGACATCAAATTCGACACGAACGACAACTGCCAGGTAACCAGGCATTCTGCGAAATACCGCTACATTGAAATTTATGGGCTCACAAACTAACTGTTGTTATAGCAGAGTCAGTTATTCTTTTTCATTGTTTTCGAATATAAAATATTAAAACAAATAAAATTTTGTATCTTTTTAGTCTAAATGTATTTAATTTCTATTATTTTTATTTTTATTTTTCCGAAAAGGAAGGGGGGTGACTTGTCACCCTAATCACCCCCCTGGATCCGCCTCTGCTTGGAGGCTTTCCAGAACGTTCAAAACAAAGGGTTTTCCTTTCATGGGAATAAACATGGCCGCTGTGTGATTAAAGTTAATATTAGCAACAAAGGCGCGAAAAATGTACGTTTCACACTCTAATGCAAATAGCTGTAATACCTCTGAATGGAACAATGAAACTTCAAGATCAAACCCCTCGAAACCAAAGAAGTAGCATGAATTATGTACTTTGCTATAAACAACATTGGCGATCAAAATAGACAAATTTATATTGCCATTGTTTTCAGAATTACTGTAAAGACAGGACAGAAAAACGAAGGGGCAACATACTCAACTCTTCTCGTAATTTAAAAATTTAACTTGCAGTGTCATAATCCAAATTTTTAAGCGCTTCATTTGTATCTCTATTGGTCCTAGCAGGAGACAAAATCCTGTTAAATTAAAATATAAGGCTACTTGGAAAAGTTGACGAAAATGTCAACTTTTTTGCTGTTGAAAATATCACCTCCCCCAAAATACAAGGTCTGTTTTCTCGTCGGGGATTTTTCTCCTGTCCGCAAGGCGGGAGTTTGGTGTTCGCTCGTGAACAGTTCATCTTTAACGAAGCATAGCATGATGCTTTGTGGCGTAGTGCTTAAATCGCTTCCGATTTTCACGCCAAAGGTCAGTGGTTCGATCCCTGGCACAGGCGTAAAATTTGTGGTGTAAAAAACCTTGGCCATCTACATTGGGGACTGTGATTCCCTGATGGCTCGGATTACTACGTAAAATGGCGGTCCCACTCCAAATTCTGGGAACGTAAAAGAACCACTGAGGACGTGCCAAAACCCTGGCATGTTGTCGGCCGTGCTGGAAAAACCATAGAACTATAAGTCCCTTTACGGTTTAAGAATCGTCTTCAGTGCATATGCGATTTCATCCCGAATTTCTCACCTTCTTTTGTTTTCACCTTCTTTTGTTCTTGATTAAACAAAAGAAGGTGAAAACTTTGGGATAAAATCGCATGCGCACTGAAGACGATTCTTAAATCGTAAAGGGGCTTGTAGAACATAGGTGCGTTAAGTGTGTTTGAAACCGATAACAGCCGCGGTAAGGATGATTCAGTAGTTTTTCGACTCGTAAACTACATTTCTTCCTCATCTGCGCCATTTATATCCTTTGTAGCTTCAACGAAGTCGATTTTGGAGGATGAAACAAAAACGAACACGCGAAAAAGAAGAGGAAAACCTAGCCGACACAGTCCATGTGTCAGGGCAGATTTTTGGTACCAAACGGAGGGGCAAAGGTTATCATATATCCAATTAAAGCTTATCATGAGTAGATTTCAAAAATGTTGTGATAACCAGGTGAGCGTGGTAGCTGAAGGCTGCCACGTGACCTAGAATGTTGCGCAATAGGCTAAAAATCAGATTTTATCTGGTGATACTGGATAACGTAAAACTCGGATAGTTTTCATTGGATTGGCTGTTGTACGACATTCTAGTTCACGTGACAACTGACAGCGGACACGCCCATCAATTATCATATTGTTGAAATCTCCCCTTGATAAGCTTTAATTAATCTATAAACAAACAAACAAACAATTTGAAGTTGGCTAATTATCCCCCTTGCAGCTTGTCTCTGAAGAATACTAAAATAATTATAATATAATAATTTCAAAAGGATTAAGAATATGAAGTTCAGAGGAGGATGGAGTTGTTGGTCAACACGGAACTTAATGAAAGGAATTTGATGAAAGCTATTAACAGCAAAGTGATCCCTGTAGCAGCTTACCCAATGAATGTATGTAGGCTCAGTAAAGCGGAGCTTGTAGAGCTTGACCAGGTCATTAAGCGAGAGCTTAGAAGGAAGAACATGTTAGGAAGACAGTCAAGCGACGAAAGATTGTACATGAGGTGGGACATTGGGGGGAGAGGACTAAGATCTTTACGCAATGTTTACAAGGAAACCAAAGTCAGAGTTGCAACATACATGGAGATGTCAAGTAGTAAATGGATACAGGTGGCATGGAAGCGTGAGAAAGGCAAAGAATATATCAGTTATGAAGGAAGCTATGCAGAGTATGCAGGAAATTGGATGTGAGATCAACTTTGTAGATGGTGCTGTTAGGCTCCAAGGTAATATCGTGGAAGGCAGCTGGGGGGAAGTCTGGAAAAAGATTAAGACGACCATAAAATCGAGCCAGGAAAATAATATGGTAGAAGCGTGTATAAAAAAAGAAATGCAAAGTGAAGTGTTTAGGAGCCAACATGGAGATTGCCATGCCTGGCTGAAAAGTCGAATAGACCCAAGGAAGACAGCAGCTATTATCAACATGTTAGAAAAGATGGTGGAGACAAAAGTGTGGAAGGTTTCAAGAGGCATTTTGACTGGGGATGATAGGTGCAGACTATTTTGAAGTTACAGGGAAACTGTGGAACACTTGTTAAAGTGCTTATAACCCTTATCGCGATACTTTCAGAATTGGATGTATATGGAGTGAATAGATATATGGTTAAAAAATTTGATATGATTTGAGTGGCTCATCTTGGAGATATTAAGGGTTTTTCTTCCAATATGCTAATATGATGTCATAGGAGGCATTGGATGTTTTTACGTCACTTGTAAATCAAAACACTCAATACTTGGAAAAAACAATTTTGCAATTGCCTTTCTGTGAAGCCCGAATAAGACATTGATAATTTATATATGATATTTTACTGCTCCTGAATGTTTTTGTATATTTAATCATGCCTCTTATGACATCACACTCATTAGCATTTTGGAAGGAAAACCCCTGATATCTCCAAGATGAGCCACTCAAATCATATAAAATTTTTTAACCATTCAACTATTCACTCCATATACATCCAATTCTGAAAGTATCGAGTAAGGGTTATAAATACTTTAAGTGGGAGTAAAATGATTGCAGGGAGTGCGTACCTAGCGAGGCAGAACAAAGTTTTAATGGTCTTGGCAGTGGAATTGGCCAAGGAAGACAAGCTTATAGATGAGAACGTCGTGTGGTATAAGGAGCACTGGGAGAAGGGGCATGTCCTTGATAGTCCAGAAGCTAAGCTTGTGTGGGACTTCGAATTCCTATCAGAAAGAGCAACACAGCCAGACGACCAGATCTTATATTAGAAAGAAAGGTAAAGAAAGAAGTCTTCGTGTGCGACATGGCATGCCCACAAGAAGCCAATGTAAAGACTAAGGGGCAGGAGAAGATCACCAAGTACCAGCATCTGACCTATGAAACCAGAGAGAAAAGGCCAGGATATATAGTGAAAGTAGTTCCCCTTGTGATAGGTTGTCTTGGAGGAGGAATAGAGGTATTAATCAAGAATGTTGAGAGAGTGTTTAAAAGTGAAGAGAAAGCCAAGTTAGTGGCACAGACGATGCAGAAGACAGTATTGATGGAATCGGAGACAATGATGAGAAAAATCTTGTCTGGTCTGATTGTGCGTGCAGACTGTTAATAATGGCCAACAATATTTGGTGGCATAGTAAGAAATGGCTTCAGAGTAGTCTGAAGTTTTTGATCTAATAATAATAATAATAATAATAATAATAATAATAATAATAATAATGGCAATTATATTTGCATTTGAATACGGTTGTACATCACTACGTACATAAGAATTATACATAAATTAACTCAAGGAACCTCTTCGAATTCTTTCTCATGGTATATCTGGCTGTTTGTAATACATCATTAAATATTGTATGATGATTGACAACATCTTCTGATCAGTCTTTAGCAAGATATTCTTGGTTTTAGTAGTTCTGGTTACCCCCCAAAAACCACAATGTATTACGGGCTACGGGACTGTGAAAATGGGGAATGTAGGCTATATTCAAAGTATGTAAGGTAAGAAACACTTGATAATTGTTTGTTTAAATGATCTTTATGAATAATGAAAAAAGCCTCATCTGTTTTCATAATTGTCCGGACGCAATTCGAGTTTCATTCTCTTGGCGTAATCATCATCACTCATTGCTGTTTTCATTGTTTCAATCGATCATTTAATTATCAGCGTTAAAACATTAATTTTCGATCGAAGCTTTAGCAAAAAAGAAGCATATATTGTGTTATTCATTCCATCACATGCTTCCTGACATTGCCTTTATGTCTCAGATAATGTGTGTCTCCTTAGTATGCATTAGAATGCAAATGAGCAAATATTGACTCGCCGACACCACTAGCAACTACATGCTATTCTACGAGGGTTTTCAAGCGAATCAGACAAGATCTTTAGATAAAGTGCACTGAATTGTCCCTGGTCAAAACGAGAAGAACATAGATCTTCTTGGATAAATAAGTTCAACATGTTTACAATAGTCACGGTGATTTATTTGTGTTTCATCAGCACATGCACCTCGTATATCTGGGAGAAAAGCTATTATGAAGACCCATACAAGCGTAAGTGCCAACATTTTAGCTTTGTATAGCTTCGACTCTCCTGGAACTGTCTCGTGCTGAAGACCTGTGCAGTGTTTGAAGGATTACGCTTTTACGTAGTTCCTAAGCTTTCTTATCAACCTTTCTAAAGTTTTTGCGAAGTTTGACAAAGTTTCTAAAGAAGGTGGTGGGACCGCTTTAGTTGTAATATGGATGAAAAAATTGTGTCGAATGTAATATCAATATTAACACAGCCAAAATCATAAAGTTCTGGCAATACTCTTTGGATGATTCTGCCTGGACCGATTTTCTAAACTTAATCTCGAGTAATTTTCTTTTTCTAACTCAGTGCATCGACCCGTTGTGTGTAAGCTTGTGTTCAGCTAAGAGAAGTTGAACACGTCGTCATTTCTAAAATCATTTTAAGATCATTTTTCGACTTCTGCATGTGTCTAGCCCTTACTCTCCTTTTACTTTAAATCTAATATATAGCACAGTTATAAGGCGTGGACTCCAAACGCCTGCTTACTATTGGAAGCAAATTCACACGATTATAACTACAAACAAATTTAATGAAACAAAAATAAGATGAATTTATTTGTTTTGTATGATAATAGTAGGCTGCCATTAAGACCATCTGATCAGTACGTATAGGATCGCGGCGAACCAAATGTTTGCTTTTTTTTAACTGACATTAGCTTTCTTAATAGATTCTTTTTCTGATACTGTGTATAGTTTGTGCTAGCGGAACCAACTGAGAACATTCTTCATCAAATAATTTAATTTACAGATTTATAACTCAGATTTTTTGCATAATAGTAACTGGAATCAGCTTAATTGATCACTGATGAAATACGTCTATTGTCTCTCTAGAATATATATAGATCCTAATTGTTAACATAACGATAAGAATTCACTCATGCTTCTTTGCAGCGAGTTCATAATGAAACAGCATGCCAACCAAGTCTAAGACAGAACTTTTATTAGCATTTCAAATGTTGAAGGTTAAATAAAGGTTAAAGTAAAGACTTGAATTCTTCAAACAAGCACAGCAACAGGCAATAAAGAGAGAGCTAGCTGTCTCGCCAGGAGATTCGTCTTTATTTGCTCGCTCACCTTAGACGTGTGAATTCACGGCGCTGGATATTCCAATAACATTCTAAACACGTTCTTAAATGGCGTGTGAAATTGTCAATAAAAGGTCTTTGCTATTTTATGGTTATCAAGCAACACTACTTTACGTGCATCAACTCATGCATGGCTGCCTGATGTATTTTACTTTTGGATGACGATCACAGCTCGAGTGGATTGAACTGCTGCACGTATCATATTAGTTTCTCTCGTGTATCTCTGCTAGGTCCAGGTTTATTGGGTTCGTATGTATTGATGGGGCTCACTGGGCCAGCCGTTTAATTATTGTTTGTTTAATGTTAGAATATTAAAACGCGCCAGGAGGTCCAGGATTTCCTGATGGGTACCACCCCAAATGTTACCTTTCCACGTATTACCAATAATATTGTGTCTGATTTCCCTACGGTATTTCAGGGTCATCAGGTTCAAAGAGCCTCTCAGCTAAGGAGACGTTCTTTTGGTTAGATAATAATAATAATAATGTGGAAAAGACGACGACCACACTAGGCAGTAAAGGTATTCAAGTTCGGGTCTGATGTAGCAGCAATTTCCTTATCTTAAGGACGTTCATGGTCAAAAGATCCGCTTGTTAGATTTTTTAAAATGTTGCATATATGAAATCTAATCATATTGGAAGTAAAATGAGCAAATAGAACGTGGGGGTCAATGACTTTGTTTAGCTGTCAAATGGAGTGGAAGTTTACCCATTTTGTGATCAAAACGCTCGAATAACGCAGACACGGAAAGCTGTCGAAAAAATCTATGTTTTAGTGAGCAGTTAATCAATCTATGCCATAGAACGTTAGGAGAAAGCTAATAATAACTTAGCATTTAAAATTTTTGAAAAATCATGCTTAGATTTCGAAATATGAAATATCATCGAGTTACAAAAGTTGATTTGAAGACTTCAAATTACGTAGAATTCTAGACCAATTATGAACAAAAAAAAAAGATTTCAATAAGAACACCTCGTTAGATTTTTGATTTTTTCTCTGTAAAGCTGGATATCATAGAGTACTTGAAAAATCCGGAATAAAACATTTAATAACTAAGAGAGTTTGAAGAGGCGAAAACATGTCTTCTTAATGTTTTACCATAGTTAGTAGCTGGTTTTACCGATCAAAACATTTGAATGACGTCATCAAGATGAGCACAGCACGCGTAATTGTAAACTTCATGCGTAGAAAGCGTGCGCACAAACAATACCCATGAACGTCCTTAACATCATTGACATCTCGGCAATCACAGTTATCAGCCCAAGGGGCTTATAGGCCCTCGAAGTGAGATTTAACATATGATTTGATTCACGGAGTGGATGGAATACAGTGTGGTAGTTAGGTGGGTGGGTTGGGATAGGTAGTTGGATTTTTTTTTATTTGAACATATTTTTTCTCTGCATTTGCTCCAAGAGACTAAACAGTCTCATCGAGGGAGATTATATAGAAATTTCAAAATTACAATAATTAAAGCAATAGAAAACTTTTTCCGTGTTTGCATAGCCTGATATAAACACGAGAGGGGTTGGGAGAATTCGAGACAGTTA
>JAABNW020034119.1:0-10625 GCA_015164035.2 Radianthus crispa
TCAATGAATGTGTTTGTGGCATTGATCAAATATGCTTTACAAAATATGTTAGTTTAGGAGGTAATAGCACTGGGAAAATTGGGAAAATGTTATTTTCCATTCTTTAAGTTCTTTTCGGTGGGTGTAGATAACTGAAAGATACATAACAAAAATAAACCCAACTTTTAAAATTTGATTTATTATTGGAAAATCTGGACCTTCCCATGGCTGGAACAGAGGACTTAGGCTTTAATGGATCTCTGGATCAAGAAAATATTTTTCCAACTTTACAGTCATTTGCAGCTAACCGACTACCCCCGTCAGCGAAACATGTTTTAACAGTGTGACAAACATACCATGTTTGGCACTTGTTAGACAACACACTCACACAGCTCAAGGTGGCTACAAGAAAGACTATGGAGGAATTTTTCACAAATATCGATAAAGAGTTGCTTAAATATGCATATTCCTTTAGATTCTGTGGGTTTTCTTCAAGTGCTAGTTTACAGTTTACTTTGTTTGCTTTTGAAACTTTATCTAAGTACCAAACATTGTATGCTTGGGTGTCAAAACATAGTATGTTTGGTGCCCAAACATTCATGGCACTAGAACGTTTCACTTTCATAAGGGTTTATACTCACAAGAGTAATGTTTTTTGTTTGACATAGAGGAGTCAAATAGCCCAAAGAAGAAAGAGAAGTCCAAATATGCTATTCACTTTGATATCAAGAATCTTCGCTCCATACGGCGTTCAGATCCAAAACTGGCCTGGTCATACCTAGTGTTTATCTTGAAGGACTCCACAACTTTACCAGCTCTGCATTTTCATTCAGGGGGAATTAAGAATCTCATCAGTAACTTGCAGCGATATATCTGGTTAACAAGGTATGCATGTGTATCTCTTGTTATGTCAGCATATCCTAGGGCACGATTGTTGTACATGAAGATGAATGATTAGTGAAGCCCTTAAGGCTGGAAACTTGGTTGGGGGATTGTCACAAAGTCACTATTAATGCCGTCACTTGGATAGTCAGATGGATTATAGATGTTTATTTTGTGAGAACAACAATTGTTCTGGTCCCCCATACCTGTATAACCTGCTACAGCCCTAAGGTACTTGCTCATGAATAGGATTTCCATGTCAGGGAATATCCATTGATGCTCAGTAGTGTTTAACTTTGTCCTCTTATTTTTCAGGTCACCTACAAACCACAAACTGTTTTTGGTGGATGATGAACAGAAAGCACTGCGCATGTCATTGAATCAGCTGCAGTTGTTTTCTGAGGGAGCTCCACAAACCTCTTATTTATCTGTAAGTTAGTATGACCTGCTTGAAGTGCCTTGCCTTCCCATGATACCTTGCAGTTAATGGTGTGTGTGTGTTTCCTTGTTACTCTACCAAGTTAAATTGGTTTTGATTTGCTAATAACTGGATTTGTATATAGAGCAGATTTCGTATGACTGTGAAAAGTTCAGTGCCGTGAGCGTGTCGTGTCATAACCTAGAATTTTAATTGGCTGGATTTTCTTCTTACGTGATGTGATTGGCTAAGCATGACACTGCAGTGCCGTGTCCGCGCCGTGACAGTGTCCATGCAGTGTTTCGTGCAGCGTTTCTTGCATTTCATTGGACGAGGAGTGTGTGTCTTGCAGTGACTGTGATGTTTTCTAGATTTTTAATTGGCTGACTCCTTGTTGTGACAGTGTTCGTGCCGTGAACGTTTCACACTCATACGAAAACTGCTCTCTCTATATATAACTTTATTTGGTACAGCATTTTTTAAATACTGCTTATTACGATGGTATGGATGCACTCTCCAAAGTAACAAGGTACTTCAGGGATACCATGGATGTCATGCAAACTGGACCAAACCCAGAGATGGATGATCCTCTAGTCATCAGTACTACTTCACCCAGAAAAGATGCAGAATTTGAAGATCTAGGAGAAGGGACTTCTCTTTCTGAAAGAAATATTCCACCACGGGTAGGGATTTTCTCCCAAAAAAAAAATACCATTCTAATGCCTTGGTTAATACTGTAAGGTTTAATACTGCAGTGCTCATTTGTTCACAGCGTTCTCTTGGAGAAGTTCCTGAAGTCCAGCGAGAAGATCCTCTGACAGAGGAAGCTTGGAAAAAAATATTGGACAGCAATGGCCGTGTCATCAACATTAAAAGGTTACATGACAAAATATTCAGAGGGGTAAGTGACTGTATTTTCATCCTGAAAGGAGAGACTAATTTTTATTCTTCACTTATTGATTCGATTTTTTTGTCTCAGTTTGTCTTTCATATCTAGTTCTTTTCATTTCTAGGGGACGGACAAAAGTTTGAGAAGAGAAGTATGGAAGTATTTGTTGGGTTATTACAAGTATGGGTGTACCTTCCAGTCAAGATTTGCTTTGAACAAAGCTAAAGAGTAAGTACAATGATACTTGATGTGAGGATTCTTTGGTGGAGGTTCTGAGGATAACCTCTGCAATTCAACTTCTGCTCCATGCCATCATCAAGTAATGATTTTCTCTGTTGTATTAGAGAGGAGTACAGGACAATGAAAACGCAATGGCAGACTATCTCAGCCAAGCAAGAGAAACATTTCTCAGAATTCCGAGACCGAAAACAACTTGTTGGTAAGTGAGAGGACTAGCTAATAGTTTGATAGAACTGAGCTCGTTCTATAGGTTTGTGCCTCCATTATATCCTACTCTCCATTGAACCACGAGTTTTGACTGAGCTTAAGGAAAGGCCAACTCCTTCATACATATTCATCTGTTGAATAAAGTGTTCCCACCTCAATTTAAGAGTTTTCCTTCAATTTCCTTGTTTTTATATTTCCAGAAAAAGATGTTACCCGAACAGATCGTCTTCACCCGTACTACGTTGATGAACCCGACAATAAGAACATCATAATGTTGAACAATATCCTTATGACTTATTGCATGTATAACTTTGATTTGGGTGAGTGTTGTAAAGCTTTTAGATTCTTGTTCATCTTCCCCTGGAAGGACTTGGTCAAACAACATTATCATGAAGGAAAAAGAAGAACTATTTTGTTTTGAACATAAGAGTCATTTTTCATGATTGATGTCAAACAAGAGAGTTCTAGAAACTACACATGGTTGTCATGGAGATGTGGACATATAATGACATGTGTCTTGTTTTTAGGCTATGTGCAAGGTATGAGTGATCTATTATCGCCTGTGTTGTTTATCATGGACAACGAAATTGATGCATTCTGGTGCTTCGTTGGGTTGATGAAGAAAGTGGTTAGTGCCTTATCTGTCTGTCGCTCCATCTATGTAATATTGTTTTATTGTAATAATGAAACAAAGCATAACCAAGGAAATAATTATAAAGTAAGAAAGGTTTTTTTAATACCCTAGGCTCACAACTTTGACGAGAATCAGGAAGGGATGAAGATGCAGCTTCACCAACTTGCAGTTCTACTGAAGTTTGTTGACCCTTTGTTTTACAGTTATCTTGGTGAGTTGAAACTATTCCATCCATAATGATGATGATGGTGGTGATGGTGATGATGGTGATGAAGATGATGGTGGTGGTGGTGGTGATGATGATGGTGGTGATGATGAAGATGAAGATGATGGTGATGATGATGATGACAACGACGAAGATGAAGATGATGATGCCAATGATGCATTGATGATTATGAAGAGGATAATGATAGTGGTGGTGATCATGGTGATGTTGTGTGGTAATAGAGCGAATTTCATATGAGTGGGAAACGGACCGTAGGAGTTACGGTACGGACACGGCTACGTTACGGAAAAGCAAGTTTACGGTGCATGCATGTTTTGTTAGATCACTGTTACGGTCCTTAGATTACGGTCCGTAGTTACGGTCACAATACGGTCACTGTACGGTACGGTCCGTTTCCCACTTATACGAAATTCGCTCTATGTGCTCGTCTTTCCACCCATCTTCCTACTCATCCACTTTCATCTTCCTTTTTAATCTACGTTGTATTTTCGTTTAGAGGAACATGACTCCGGCAATCTATACTTCTGTTTTCGTTGGCTGCTTATCAACTTCAAGAGAGAGTTTCATTTTGACGACATCATGACATTATGGGAGGTGAGTGAGTTGTCTATTGGAACACTTTATGTGAAAGCTGAAAAACACGCACCCCCCACCCCTGAGACACGTCCTGGACTCCAAAACCCCCCAGTGGTGAAGGGTCGTTATGCTTCATTCGAAGACTCAATCAAACTCGAAGATTTTCATTTTTCCACATTCTTGTCTTTCTTTGCAGGCCATGTGGACTCAAAATCTGTCTCCAAACTTCCATTTGTTAATATGTTTGGCTATTTTAGACAAACACAGGCAACTTATCATGGAAATGAATTTCGGTTTTAACGAAATCCTCAAGGTACGTTTTTTTCTATTTTTTCGAGTTTTATTTTGTTGCCTTTCGTTCTCTGATTCATGTGTCCTCTAATGCGCAACCGTTGAATAAAGAATCATACTCAAGAGGATGAAACGTGGTCTCTTTCCGTTAAAGGGGAGGCTAGGGATTGGCCTTACCTGACTTGTTGATTTACAGGCGACAATATGCACAGTAACCCTTATTATCATTGTTGGTTTAGTATATCAATGACCTCGCTTACCAAATCGACGTGAAAGAAACACTTATTGGGGCCGAGACTCTTTGTCTTCAACTTTTGACTCATCCAGAACTGCCCGAGGAGGTCCGGGCAATAGTAAGAGGAAGAAACGTGGCGGTCATGACCCCGGATGTGGAGAAGCCAGATCCATTATTATTACATCTGCAAGGCAGGGATGTTTCCAGGCTCCTCCCGGTTAACGAAGAACGAAATGCCGAGCAGAGGAATGGTGCTAGTAATGGGAATGATCTGTGTTCGTCAGTTATCAATGATCTTAGTATGGTTAGCGTTCATGAGGATGGGACATGTCATGATATGTCCTCCAAGTCCCTCACCAATAATGCCCCTCTAAATGTCCAGGCAAATGGCTCCGACGATGAGATCATTGTCCTCTCTGAAGAAGCTGAAAATATCTTTTAGACATGAGCCTTGATAGCTAAAGTAGTGATGACTGACAAAACGTCATAACAGAAAATGACCCAGACCGTCCCATCATGCATTGTAGATACATTAGGATACCTGTTATTTTACTTGTCAAAGGGGTTTTATAAGAATACTCGATGAAAAACTACATATAGTGAGGAAACAAAAACAAAACGGACAAAAATATAAATAAATAAATTCTTTTCCGCCATTATTAGGAGCCTTGGCAATTAGCCCAACATGAACCCCATGCAGTGCACCGACCATTCAAATAAGTGAATCAAGCACTACCGCTCCCTGTCGCTCCATGCGGCGCGTGAGCCCACCATGCATTTAGCCAAATATAAACAAACCTGTTCCATTGCCGTTCAGTTGAATGCTCCGAACCTAATAGTCATCCATTAAGTGCGGTAAAACAGCCCGTCCGGTGTGTGTGTGTGGGTGGGAGGGTTTGAAAAGCATGTCATATATTTCCAAAGAATACGAAGGAAATGTGCCCACTCGAACCCATTATCAGCTGGATCAAAACACAAGACATGAGATCGGATATGTGGAAGTGACATCGAAGGATATTCTGGGAAACCAAAGTCCCCGTCTACAGAGAAACAATAAACCCTTTGCCAAAGCTAAAATTAAACGAGTAAAATCGATATCATTACTAGAAAGAGCACCTTTACTTTACTAAGTCTACAAAGATTCCTGTTGTTGGTTGGCCGAGAAAATGCTTCCTGAAAATTGACAGACGTTTGTATGGCTTGGGGAATGGCCATCGTATAAGTGGGAAACATATGGTACTGACTTACAGCACGTACATGGTACGACAGACTAACAATGAAATAGCTTCCCATCGTTCATCCAACCAGAACTTGAGTTACAACTGAATCGAGACAAGGCACGGCTATATACAATTAGGCTACAGTTTTTCCGCCTCTTTCCCGACTGATGAGAATAAAAACGCCCTTCAATACTCGACCATGTTCTCATCACTTCCTTTAGAGCATTCGTACAAGCGTTATTTTTGATTAATTTGCTTTTAGGTGTTCTTGTTTTTTTTCATAGCGATTCCTCTGCTCTAGAGCCACTTCTCTTGAGTGCATTGTACAGGGCCGAGGACTTGTAATACGTAAATCTTGTTTTCACTAGAGATGGTCGTTCTTCTAGTGCGTTTTTTTTCCTGAAAATCACTCTCGCGAATCCACGAAGTAGCTTAATAAATTCGCTTCTAAAGTTCTCGTTGTAGATGAGATAAATGATTGGATTCATTGCGCTGTTCACGTGACCCATAAACCAGCCAATGAAAATCAAGATAGGACTCAAACCACATTCCAGGATAAGTTTGTCATTGGTGAACTGCACTAAGAAGGTAGTCACGTGAAGTGGAAGCCAACAAACGGCAAATGTGATGATGACTGTGACAATCATGCGCAGCACCGCTTGGTTCTCTTTGCAAGCAACAGTTTTGTTATGATGAAGGTGTTTGCCCCTCCAAAGCTCACGCACGAGAGCTGAGTAGAAAATGATGACCAAGATAAGAGGGATGGCGTAGAGAAATACGAAGAGAACGATGGTATAGTCTTTGGAAGCCCTGTCTTTGTCAAAGTAGGGCGCCCAATCTTCATAACATAGTCTTTCCTCGCCATTTTCATGCAGTTTCATGGCGTATAACAAAGGCGCATTAAAAATGATCCCCAGTATCCACAACACTGCGATCAAGCCTTTAGATCGCCTCTTCGTAATAATCTTACGAAAAGGAAACACGATGGCTAAAAAGCGATCAGCGGCGAGCGTGAACATTGTCAGGATAGACACAGCTATAGTAAGGCCCTGGAGAAAGGGAAGCAGCTTACAAATAAGCGAACCAGCGACGCCCTGAAGTAGACTATGAGAGATGTTCTTGGCCGTGAGACTGAACATGGACGTTGGCATGCATATTACCGCCATGACGATGTCGCTGATAGCGAGGTTAGCGATGAAGAAGTTCGTAGTCGTCTTGAAGCTGCTTCGACGAAAAACGATGGCTAAGACAGCAGCATTGCCGAAGATTGCCAGAACAAATCCCATTGCATATACAGTTACCTTAGCAGTAATTTCCACGGTGGAGTCCCTGTTTCTATCTCTGTATTCATTACAAGAAATGAGGGCATCCAAGCTTTGGTTCCCATTCAACGAAGTATTCGTCGAGTTATTGAACGCCATCTTCTTATTCCGTGATAGCTGTCTCTGAAATAAGGAATAAAACTTATACTCAAGTTAAAGTTTGTATTGTTGTATAGCTCCACCTCTAAAGTACGTTATTCTTCTTTAAATTGCATTTGGTTATTAAGTGTGGCTCTCAGCCATCAATTGACGTCTTTGGCGCACTATTTGGGCTTTCTTATTAAACTAGTCTATTTGATATATCATGATATATTAGACTTTCCGTATCTTGCTAGGTTTTGTAATTAGTGAGCTTTGAGAAAAGGGGATTACAAGTCTTCTTATTATAACGTTTTCAAAATCAGCTTTTGGCCAATTCAGGTGTCAAACTGTGTTTTCTTTTTTCAAAATTTGTGTGAAATAATAATGCAAAATTTATCACTTTGCGTTATTAGACAACATGGCAAAGGTTTTCAAGTGATCAGAAATTCCCTCCAGCGCGCGACACTTCTTCAAAATTTGCCTAAAGTACTAATAATGGAGTTACAACCTTGTGCCTACTAAACTAGGGTAAATCTTTGGCTACTTCATAAGTTCTGCTCGTCTTTTTCTCTCTTGGTTTTTTTTCAGGATTAAGTTTCTTGGCTCGCAAATTGGGAAGAATACTGTCGACAGCGAAGTGAATCGTTTCTATGACATAAAGGATTATTGATCACGTTCTCGAGTCAATCGGACGTTCATTCTTACGGAAACCTCCCTTTCAGTGTTCAGTAATTACTTGACCAACAATAATACCGCTGAAAAAGCGATAGTAATGAAGTTCATATCGAATTACTTTGCACATGAATAATGAACTAAATGTATTTTTCCAACACCAGTGGCCGGCCTACAGACGAGCTCTAATGGTCTTCCTATTCAGTTATAGTTAATGGATTTTCGAAAGAATAAACTAGGAGACCTGCTAGTGTTAAATTATTAACCAAGGTAGTTCAATTACTAAGCCTAAGGAGTCGAAATAATTATTTCTTGCACTTTCAAGTAATAATGAATCAAAGGATAAGTAATACCAATACTGCAGGTTTTCATTTTCTATTGAAACATTACGTCTGGTTGCTATAGTAAGTCATGCGTTGCAGTCTTGACTTTTGCTTTTGTTGTTGTTTCCTCGTGTTGCTCCTGTTGTCGTAGTTGCTGTTGCTGTTGCCGATGTTGTCGTTGTTTGTCGCCGTTGTTGTTGTGTATGTTGTCGTTGTTTTTGTTGTCGATGTTGCTGTTGTCGATGTTGCTCTTGTCGATGTTGCTCTTGTTTGTCGCCGATGTTGTTGTTTTTGTTGTCAATGTTGCTGTTGTCGATGCTGCTGTTGTCGATGTTGTTGTTGTCGTCGTTGTAGATCTCATGATGAACGTATTAATCGATAACCATTTGCATATTAATGTTGACCACGATCAAGATAGCGTAGTACTTGTATACCGTAACAGCCAACAAGAACTCATCCTCGCTCGCTCACACTGAACACATTCACTGATAAAGTCTCCTTCCCCTAGGGGAATTGAAAGCCTCTTATCTTTGATATCTGTGTATTTTGAGCTCGACTGTCAAGAGCCAATACAATCTGAGCAGCTCCTCCGGGCAAACTGTAATCACTACAACAAATTACATTTAGAAAATATAACGCACTTGATAACTGTAGAATGAACTCGAAAACCAACCTCGTACTGTATTGATTTCGCGTTCATTCTACAGTCAGCAAGTGCGTGTATTTGCTGGTAAAGCACTCACATCAGTCTCGAACCATAATCATTTCAGCGCCATTTGACGTTCGCGGATGTTTTCGTGCCCATGTATTCTGCGCATATCACGTGATCACTAGCGCTAACACGTGACGTTTTTCAAGATCGTTTTGGCTAAGGAAATAAATATAAGCCCCAAGCATTAGCAACATGTAGAGGACAGAGTTTGAAAATGGATTAAAAAAGTCAAGAAACATAGAGTTGCTCTTGAAAGCAGCGAAGCATAAAAACTAGTTTGAAATACCGATGATGGATTCAAGTTTCAAACCTAGTTGAAGCTCTAACTTTGCTTTGGATGTTTTGAAGAAGGTAGGTAAAATGAATGTACTAAAACTGACTCGATAAAACTCTGTGCCGTTTTCGTGTAACGTTTTCCCATTCCACGTACCATTCCCTAGAGTATCATCTCTTTTTTTAACGGATGCACATGAGAAAACACATGAATATGGATGCAACTCAAACAAAGAATCTTATTCTCAAGATGGCACGTGGTCTGGAATAAATAACACTCAAGGATCGCCCGCAATAAGAATTGGAAATCACTCTCTGCAATGATCCGCCATATACTAGTAGGATATAGTTAATGAAACAATTTGGCTCTTGTGATAAAAAAAAATCAAGCATATCGAGGAACAGCTGTAGAACTTTGGTCGATAAAACCGATAATGTACTGATACCGGCGGAAAATAATAATGAACAACTGAACAACAGTGCGGGGTTTATTTTCCAGCTGTAGAGTGAGGCAGTAAAATGAGAAGATATCTCTCTCCTCTCCTCTCCTCAAATTCGAGGCGAACCTTGTGCATATGCATCTGCAGTGAATCGATTCAGCGGTCATTTTTTGAATTTAAAAAAGATCTGTAGAGCAAAACACATTTGAAATCAAACCATCCTTCAAATTTATGCCCTTTGCCAATATCCTTTTAGTTCTGGGAATTCTGTTTGTCGATACTGTGGTTATTCATTTGTATTTTCTTTAACATCTATTGTAGTTGTTTTTGAATTCGTTCAATTTCTATTTCTAATTATTCGATGTTAGTAAACCACTTTTCTTGAACTTGAGTCTTTCCGTATTGGAATTCTCATCTTCCTAGATCATACTATCAGAATTATAGAAGACATTTTCACCAAAAGACTCAGCCTAATTCAATGAGTTTTCATCCTTTCGATGAAAGAAAATGGTTATAAATAACCGGCCCTCAGTTTGTGCCATAGAATCAGTGGATTATTGACAACAGTAGAAATCTAATATTCCTACACGACAGTTGTCAAATGCTTGGCTCACGAGCGTGTATGGAGCGGTAATCCAAAGAAAGTCAAATGAATAGACTGGCTCAGCAATGATTGAAAGTGTCAGTGGGAACCGCTCGTGTCAGTTGTGGCATGGTATTTCGACATCGATAGCCATCTATCAAAATATCTCGGTTTCTTCTGACTGGAAAACAGAAATCAACCCCGACCAGTTCTTGGTGACGGGTTTTACCACTAGTAGGACAATCGCATCTTAACTCAAACGTTTTCGTAGTTTGGTGATATGGCATATATATATAGCATCCGCTATTTGTGGCTTTGGACAGAAAAAGCAGATGAAAGTAGAAGAAAGAGGAGAAGGAGAAGGAGAAGGAGAAGGAGAAGGAGAAGGAGAAGGAGAAGGAGAAGGAGAAGGAGAAGGAGAA
>JAABNW020034230.1:0-10623 GCA_015164035.2 Radianthus crispa
AGTCTCTGTCCTCCACGTTTTCAGAAGCTATTGAGTAAAGATAGAATAACTTGAACTCTCTGAACTACCGGGTATATGATATATACAGTAGCCTCGGCCAATATATCACCTCAGATGTAAAAGAATTTTGTGACAATCATACTGCAATTCTCTCTAAATTAATCGGCAACAAAATAGCGTTCAAAGCTATAAATACGCCTTAAACATTGCCATTGACATTTTAGAAGGATGACATAGATGTGGTACTGAAAAAGTACTGATAAAAGTAAACTTTACTTACTTAAAGTAGAGTGGAAAGTTGCATAAAACTGCCCACGAGAACCATCCGCCATTGGATCTTGAAAAATGTGCACATGATGGACACGTGCATTACATCAGCATACGTAAACTTTACACAACTTTTGATAGATAGATAGAAAACCGAAACTCGTGCCGGCATACGGCCTGAGCATGAATAATGACACATGTGGTCTTTATTACAAAGACCACTCGAATACTAGAAGAATGACTTCATCAAGGATGAAGGCACATCCAGTTCAGATGAAGACTCAGAGCCTCATCAAGGTCATAGTCAACCCCAAAAATCAAAGTGCCTGTCTTCCCCATATCCAGCGTGTGGGAGCTTCTTTTAAATCTCATTGCGCATGCCCATGACGTCGAAGTATAAAAATCCATGTTCCTGACGTGTATGGTGGATCCAGTTGGATCAAAGTCTTATAAATTGTTAATGAGTGTCTTAAGCAATTTAACACTAGTAGATCGTGTTTTATGAGGTATAAAACACTCCTACTCGTGTTTTAAATACTACATAACGACTAAACCACTTTGGTTGACTATCCATTCCAAACAGTTTCTTACTTTTTCCATGCAGTGGCAAACAAATCATGTATTTATGTTTTGAAGGTTATTTAACCTCGTGATCACGTGATCATGTTGCTTTTTATCTTAACTAACTCAAGATCTTGGTTTCAATTATTCTAAACCTTTTTATTCGATAACAAAGAAACGACAGAAAACTTTTAATTCTTCGCGGGAGGGGGGGGGGGGGGTAACTTTTAAGAAAACTGTGGTTTAAAAAACGTTTTATAGTTATCTTCTATGGTAGGCAGTCTCCTTAACATGCTTGAGAATTCTTCATAGCTAGTGCAAGGCTTAGAAAAGCGCACTAACAAAACTACAAATATTTCTTTCGTAGTGCATGACAAAGGTTTGAAAATCTGCGATCTTCGAATTGTATTTTAGAAATTCGATTTTAATTGACCTGCGAGATGGTTTGAATTAGATAGCGAAGAAAAAAAAGAGCTGTAAGCTACGATCCACTCTATTGGCATTCCTTACCATTAATCGTCAGCGACACTGGTGATGTAGGGACTCCTCCTTCGAAGTCACTAGTTCCGAAAGGATTGACTGTGTATGCTCCTTCGTCTGTTGCCTTGACCAGGTTAGAAAATGTAAACTGAATGGTTACTATAACGCCGTTCTGAGTGACAGTTAGATCAAGGTCCGAGCTACGACTGTCAAAAGGAGAGTATAGTTCCCTCTGTTGTCCAGTTCTGAGGCTCATAACACGATTACCATCCTTGATTATTCTTGCAAACTGCCATGTTGTGCCTGAAGCATGGTCTGATAGATTGGCAACAAATGTAATAGTGATGTTCTGCCCTTGAATCCCTGTCACAGATGAAGGGTAGGACCAATAGGTGTTCGCTGCCGCATCTATGACAATGACAGAAGAATAAAACGAATCTGTCACTAATAATTATACCATTTCGTAAAATAAAAAAGAAGCGCAAATATTTTACATTTTAAACATTTCAAACTGACAACCCACTACCTTGGATCTTAGCTTAAACTAGGAAAAAAGAATTAATAAATGGCAGGAAACCAGATGGACGATAAACACAGTGTGGCTACTATAACAGGGCTATTGAATTAAACCAAATGTTAAATAATTTTGTCAATCAAAATAATAAAAAGACAAACGTACAAAAATGAATAATTTGTTTATTTTGTATCCAGCTTTTTAGGATACAAAGGATATAAAAGAATAGAGTGTGTTCATGACAGCCATGTTGGTTGGTTAAACAAAAGGAACTTTTCCCTTGGGAAATAAGTTTTCTCGTCATGCAAAAACATTGCATTGTCTCTGGCACTATAATGGCTACCGTTATAGATATACTAGGTCAATTTATTTATAACTTTGATAAATTGAAAAAATTCATTATTGTTTGGCATGAATGGGCTTTTACTCACGACTCAAGTTAAACGAAAACTAAATTCTTATGGTTTTCATTGCCAGGTGCACAGGTGTTCCTAAACAACAAATATTACCGTAGCCATTATGGGAAGGGGAGGGGGTGAGGGAACGATTGCTCCTCTCCAAAAAAAAGTTTGCTCTCCATAGCAAAATTTAACTAAGCACACGTTAAATGAATCAAATAAGGTTTTGTTGAGGATTAGCAAACACCTCAAGTAATACAGTCATTTTATAGCTATTATTAAGGCCCATATTATAAGTTTATACGGTACAACTTTTGCTTACAACTATACTGTTGCATGCAATCTGCTAACGCCATCCTTACAGCACGGCTACAACCGTCGTAAGTTTTTGTAACATGTTTTGAAACATTACAACATCGTACGACAGTCGTAGCCGTGTTGTTAAGGAAAGGCATGGAAATTGAAAACTTTCTTTCGTTATATGTATACCAAAGTATTTCAGGTGCATTGTCAGTCGCAAGAAAACTGACTGAATCGAATATACAAAAATAGCTATCACATACACCTAAATTTCAAAAAATCGCCCTTTGGAGTCTCAAACAACTTTGGTTTTAAAAACGAATTTTTGCTATAGGCTGTAAAATATGTCACGTGCCTGTTGTACTTATTTTGGTATACTAGTGTCTTTCTTCCATTATCATTCTTGGATGAAATTCATTTTAAAAATTATATAAGATAATGTATACGTATACTCACCACAATATTGCAAAAAAGTGAAAAGTATAAAGAATGTTGTAATAAACTGTAATGTCATGGTAATTATGAACATGCCGAGACATGCAAGTGTTTGCAACAACTAGAAAAGTTTTCAATGATGCAGTCGCCTCTTTCCGATGCAAAGCCTTTTCGGGTCTGAAAGATAGAATACAATGAATATTCAATTAGCATACTTTTATATTCTTGGAGAGTATATTTATTTTTCAAACGGACTGTGTAAGGTTTGCCAAAGTATGGCTAGCTATATATGCTCCAGAGTTGGAGTGGAAATGATATTAAATTCAAGATTCGGTTGTTGTAATATATGGCTCACCTCTACACATCTATAGAAACATACATTTCCACTCCAACTCTGAGTAGATCGTAAACATTCTTCAAAGTAAAAAGCGATCCTTCGGCCCGAAGGCCGGAAAAAGTCTGTAAAAATCGTTCCTTATAACTGCCTCATGAATCACAGAAGTAGGCCGGGATCGTCTGCTCATAATTAGTACGTAGGATCAATCGATGGACAACCTCTACACATCTGAACTTAACGTTCGATAGGCAAACATCATTTCTATGTAGGTTTTGCTGCATAATATCAAGAATCCATGCGGTCAATCCTTTCAAAAACTGATAGAATACAAGCACGACTCCATATCTCCAAAGTCGTCCAGGCATGAGACAAACAAATCAAAAAGCTTCTCATATTCGAGCAATCTTTTCCCGTCGCCTTCATGTGTTATTAGACAAATTCTGGCGGCCATTTTTATTTGATTTGGCCGTTAATGGATTTTAGACAATCTATCAATCTATCTATCTATATATCTCTCATCTAAATCAGGAGAGAAATTTCTCAAAAAAATTATAATTAAAATATTGAATTTACAATCTTCTTTACTATACTAGCAAAAATTATAATTAAAAATATATTAAAACTGTTACAATGAGCCAATACTTTCAAGATCCCACTACGAGGCGACTCCCCAAGACTCCATAGATTAGGTCCCAGCAATGATGCCAGGGAACATCAAGACATCAAACAGCGAGCAAAATCCCATCAACATCAACTCGACTAAAAAGACTTTTAAGTCTTTTTAAAATTACTATAGTTCAGTTCCTAAAATTATTATTAAAATTTCATCTTAAAATTCAAAGAAAACTACTAGGTCGTACATAGATAGCAATCCCTACCACAGCCCTCAGAACAGCGGATATATCCTTTCTAATCTATTCAACACTCCTACTTTCTTACTTACTCTCTAACACATTTCACTTATATGATAACTAAAATTTAATTGTTCATCAAGATGAACACCCAAAATTTTAATTGACTGGGACTGCTTCACTTTTTCACCATCTATATCAATGTTCATTGTTCTTTCCTGATATGTCCTAGTAGCATGCAGTTCAATTGAGACGAGTATCCTCATACCATTTTATCATCCTTTCTTCATTTTCATTAAGCTTCTCTTGAACCATCACACTTGAATCGTAAGCCACAAACTAGATTTGGTGATCATCATCATACATCGATATATCTGCTCCCACAACTTGCCTTGCTAGATCATTCTGGTAGATATTCCACATCAAGGGTCCAAACGTTGATCCCTGAGGACATCCCTTTGCAATGGTTTTCCAATCACTAGTTACTGTACCCATTCTGACACGGTTTTCTCTTTCTTGAAAATATGCTCGGATCAGATTTAAAGAAGATTCTGAAAAATTGTATGCCTGAAGCTTGCTTATCAATAGAAGTGGGCACACAGAATCAAAGGCCTTGCTCCTATCCGAGGATTTCTTACCATCAAGCTCAAATTTCCAATTCTCAGTCAATCAAAGAAGTGTGGTTTCACAGCTGTTCTGAGGATGATAAGCGGTGATAGCTTCATGGAATCGTCCATCCATAAACTTAGAGATTTGTCCTCCCAACAGTTTTTCAAAGACTGCACAGGTATCCGTTCTCCTCTTTTCTACTGGGTTACCCATAATCCCTTTCTAATGCTCTGATTAAAAATACCTGCCAATGATGGTGCTAGTTTTTTGGCTCCAATATCTATCTATCTAGCTGTTCATGGAATTAATGTGCAGCTGGTTGACATAAATGCATGGCACTTGATAACGTGATTTGTTTGTTGTAAAGCATTCTCGAAACTGAGGAAGTTATACGAAAGATTTATTATAGGATACACTCACTCTATAATGCAAAATGGTGAAACGAAAGAATGAGAGATGAACAGTGGAAATATTAAGAGTGTCCTTTCCATTATATGGAAGCACATTACATGAAGCTGTATCTATACTACAATTGCCAAGTTTTATAGATTGAGAAAAGGGCGCCAAGATAATAATGCTGAGCGTTTAAGTAAACTATAAAGAACTCACAAACCGTTCAATAGATACGCTAACCCTACTTTTACGCCACGCACTTAAGTTTAAGGACTATGTTGGACATTATCAATCCTAACTAATCTACGCGTATAGAAGTACATGATGATAATTTTCTTTTTGGCCTCCTTTAATAAATTCAAACTCAAGACTTGTTTGGGTTAAAGTGGAGTTTTGATGAATTATTAATATCGATTCATTGGCAACTTAATTTGCATTTGGTTAAGTTCCTTCTGTTATGCTTGGTAAGACACATTGTTACGATCATCCCCCCAACAATTCAGCCACCTTTTCTTCACAAAAACACAATATTGAATTATACAAATACACATTCAATTCAAACATGTGGATGGAACTTTTAAAAAGTATTTTCAAACATGATGTGGTACGATATGCTAAGAATATGACACCATATAACATGAAGTATACCACATTGAGACACTCAAATGCTCAAGAAAAAACTAGTACATATCCGACACATGGTTGAAGAAGAGTGCCCATAGCAAAGGTGGACGATATAGGAGAACATTCATCCACCACTTAGTACATGGTGATATCAAAGACTTCGGTTAGAGAAGATAGAAATAAAAAGAAAACAAATCCACTGCGGTTACCCCTTCTGCTACCTCTAAGTAGTCAAAGAGAATTTAAGAGCGTTTATTATCGGGGGGAGGGGGGGAGGGCTTGAGAATTCAGAGCGATTTTTCCTAAAAAGAATGTTTGACCCTCCCCAGTTATTTCAAAACTAAACTCATGACCCTCCCCACCAAATATACTAAGAATACCCATGGTGCAAGTCAAAAAAGGATGACCCTCTCCTAGATAAGCTTCAAGTGAAATATGTGACCCACCCCTTAAGCTTATAAATTTGACTGATGACCCTCCACTCTGTGGCTCCAACCCTTCGCCCTCCTCCCCCCACCCGATGATAAACGTACCTTTCTTAAGGAATCATAACCACAACAACTTTTGTCACAAAAAATCAACCACCAAATAAAAACATTACGTCATTTTCCCTCAGACAACGGCTTACAGCTTGAGAAATGTTAACTATTTTGCAATAATTCATTTTCATTTCGTTTAGCTTGCGATCTCATAAACTATTAGGGAGAGTGAAGTTTTCGTTAATGAATATTAAGAGTTTTTCCCATTTTTTCTATACATAGTCATGATATCTAGCGACTATTCTCTCAACGCGGGAAATCTGTGATATTGTTGTTACCAGCGCTAGAAACTAGAAACGCTAGAAACCTGTTTGTAAAACAAAATAAGCGAAATGATTGTTTCCAAAAACACTGAGCTCAAGAAAGAAGGAATAACACATAATTCTCATGAGACTAAAACGAAAGAGACGCTTCGATCTATTAGGACGTCGAGACGTGTAGTATGAAGTAAACAACACACCCTAAAAATGTTTTTCCCAAGCGGTATAAGCTGTACTAAACGTTTGTTTGGTCAACGTTAACCAATAATAATAAGCAACATCTCTTGTAGGTTTCACCACATTTGTAAATATATACTTTCTCCCCTTAAGTAGTCGCTCAAGCGAAATTTAGATTATTCTATGCCGATGAAGAGACAATTCATAAGTAAGCAAACTTGTTAGCGGAAATCGAGTCCACCTTGATCGATAATTGACGATATTTTATGCAACTAACTCGATCTATGTGGTTTTGCGCTGCCAAGGAAATAAAACCAGAGGAATACATACACTTACCTTTTAAATTCGGAGAGCAGAGTTCTCAACGCTAACCCAGTTGGCGATGTTAAGGTCTACTTATGACGTCAGATGTTTGTTTCTTCTCTGACTCCTGCATTGGACAATTTCAAGAGATAATTATCATCACGAAATCAAAGGAACCGTTATAAAAGCTGAAACAACTCTTTTTATTTACTTTATAATTATGAAAGTTTGTGATCTTATCGAATATCTCTTTTTTATCCATCAATAGCCTTTAATACTTAGCTATCGATTTAACCTGACATTAAGATGTTGTTATATAAACTATCACGAGTAAGGATGCTTGACAAGTATACACTGCATAAATACGATATACTAGATACATATTATAATCTAATGCAAAGAAACACATCATTATATATACATGTCAAAGAGAAATGAGAGCTACTAACTTTTTCACTTATATAAAATTGGATTAATGGTTTTATAATTTGGAATATTTAATGCATGATTAAGTATGAAGAGTAGTGTTTGCATACTTCACAATAAACTATTCAGGTATAAAAAAAGAAATTTGAAATTTCCTCCTTTTAGAGAACGTTAGAGAAAACAAGTTGTTGATAGAAAGTTTCTAATTTGGCTAAAGATATATTCCAATAATTCAAATTACACCAGATTAAAGAATAACTTTATTTAATGATTCACTTGAATAATTTGAATAATCTAAAAAGGTGACTATAATACTCATGAAACACACGTTGATCCTTGACCTCCAGGGACTATATTTTAGACTTTCGTTCAACAATATAATCTTACTTTTATATAATGATGATAATTAAAATTAAAAGTTTTAAAATTAAAATCTACCTTCGTAATTTATCTTATTATAGTGATAAGGAATACATCAGGCTTGTGATTTTTGTGAATCAAATTTTACATTACTAGCCTTGAAATAGTGCTTCAATATGTATACACATATTTGTATATTCATATCAAGTGTTTTGAATACTTTCGATTTATGTGTTCATTCTTATTTACAAAACAACTCGCGAGAATCATCTATAGCACATTGAAATAAAGAACAATCCATACTTTCCAAGTTGTTGAAAATTAAGGTATATATAAGGTATACCATATGCTATAGATTTTTTTCACATGATGTCATCAAAAAGATAAAATCTAAACTATGCCTCGTACCAAAAAATGTAAAATATGCTTTAAAAATTAACGATTTACGTCACCGAAAAAAGTTTCAAGTCACTTTGATATTTGGTTGCATGAATATGTGGACCGCGTAGCACTATTATGTATAGAATGAAAGAAATGGTAAGTTGTAGTGCTTGTGGACGAGGATTGAATTCCGGGCGAACACTAGCACTACAACTTACCATTTCTTTCATATTGATATCTGGTTGCCGACTATGAAGGCTGAAATTCTGTCATGCAATGCCAGTCACGTTATTCTTACATAGATGAAAATTCAACTTGACAGTCCGCTACGCGTCGTGGTTTCCTACGCTCCTCTTGTGTTCTCTCAACATCCCGCGTGTTTTGATCAGAGTGTCAAACACGGAAACTGTTTTTGAACTGTTAAATAAGAATGTGGATGCTTTTTTCCTATAATGTGAAATGTCGCTTTAGAAATTCGTGATGACGTTGGTGCAAACCATCCGAGAAGCAGCAGAGCAATTAAAAGTATGTTGTTTGTCGAGTAATTATCTTATGTGGGCTTTCGGTTGATTTGTTATTGGCTAGTTATATATTTGCCTACAATTTTGCAAATTGTTGGTAGAGTCCCTAGCACATTATACACCTATTTCTATTAACGTAAATAATGTTCGCTGAAATGGTCGATCTGAGACCGAAAGGGTTTCAACAAATGTTTGTCTCATATTCTTCCAATTATCCCGAATGTACGTGAAAATGTTGTTACTATGATTGCATTTGGTCTAATTAATGCGAGTGTAAACGTGGTTGTCACACTTGAGCTTTATCGCAAGCATGGCTGTGAACACTACACTAAAGGTCTTAGAAGCTGAAAACAAAAAGAAATTCTGCGGTATAATGCTAACCATACTTTAATTTGTAAATGCTTCATTAATTAATTTCTCAGTTATTCATGTTGAAACCCATAATTCCCTTCGGTCTCAGATCGACATTTCAGATCAACCATTATCTACGTTAATTGAAATAGGTGTATACATGTCTAATATGTATTTATGAGTATTTGTCTATTTTCGTCGTCTTTTGATGTCTTTTTCATTTAATGAGTCTTGGCACCAAGACTTTCTGTAAATGTCATACCTATAAAAAGAAACAATGTCATTCACACGATCCCAAGTCATTGCAGCTTGGTAATAAAACAGCTGGTATCGTCGAAAGCAAATGATAAATACCATATATGGAAGTATGGTTTTCTCTTTGCTTTCGTTGCTCAATATGTTGCTACGAAAAAGGTTCCCGCTAAAATAGAAAAAAAATCCAAGAAAAAGAAAAGAAAAGAAAGGGACTGTGCTAAGATAATACTGAATACGTTGAAATTTTTTGATAAAAGCAATATTTTTTTATTCTGAATCAGTCGCGGCGCGTACACATTGCACTTGAACTAGCATATCAAACAGCAGCATGGGGTAACCCCACGTGAATACATAGCCGCTTTTCATAGTAAACATGTCGCAAGAACTGAAACCGTTTTTTTTTTATTTTATTATTATTTTTTTTTTTCAAGATCGAATTTTATAAAGTCGTCATGGACGTGATGCTTTGATATATTTTCAACAATTGCTTGAGGGCAAAATTCATATGAATGCTCCATTCCATTTTCCATATGTCATAGATTGCACCTTGCTGTTCCAATTAGGTAAGAAATTAGTTCAAGAACCATGCAGATATCGCTTTCTAGCTTTTTCCATATTAGGGTTATGGCTCAGTGAAACTCTATTACTTTCCAAAGTTATTTTCTACATTTATAAGACTAGCCACCAATTATTGAATATTTATAATATTTAAGGAATCTTGGATAGAATGTGTGAGAATATAAATTGATTTCAGTCATCTTAAACCTTTCGATGCAAAGCCCAATAAAAAAGTTTTAAATGTGTATCCTGCATTTACAATTCCTAAATATATAAGCTAGACTGAATGAACTGAATATAATTTTGCATATTTAAAAGACATTTTTCTAGCAAGATCATCGATTAATAAAACTTTATCTAGGTTATATATTTTTAGCAAACTTCTTGTCAGAACAAGCGAATCCTGACATCATGATCAAATCAATATTATTAATGGAAGAATGGAGGAGTCAGAAGGAGGAAAAGGGATTGATAAATAAATGAATGAAATGCTGAGTGAACGTACGGACTGAAGGAGGAATAAGTGGGTTGACAGAACGAATGCAGTACAGCAATCAAATAATTTCAGGTTTATGACGATGCAAAATAAAAAATCTCATCGCTAAAAAAATTACTCTACTTCCTTAAATAATTATTGGCAATAATTTTTTACAGTGAGGACACTCGAACCGTGAACACTTCGAACTATTTTTTGACATAAATTAACACCATCCAATCAGAGAT
>JAABNW020034452.1:0-20869 GCA_015164035.2 Radianthus crispa
GGGGGGGGGCTCTGAAAATATGAGAATTTTACAAAAGGGGCTTTGAAAATTGTTTGACTGTGTAAACAGGGGCGCCGAAAAAAGAAGAGCTAATCGTATGATATCTTCATCCCCCCCCCCCCCCCCTCGGCATAATAAATGTACTTTCCCTTAATACTACACTCGATCAATCGAAGTTTTCAAATGGACTCTCGGTTTGCGTCAACTCCAACTCGCGCTAGCTGCTCGCTCGTTATTTTTTTCCGTTAAGGAGTCGTCAGGTTCAAATTTCGGTATTTGGGGTTCCGAAAGGTTTCCGAGGGTAGTCGACTCGTCAACGGAAAAAATACCCATAAGGATTGAGGTGAGGTTTGGTTTTTCTTTCTGCTCGTTGTACACTAGTATTTCCGACAAAAGACAACGAAGCGGGCGATATACGTACTTGTGTCTTGGGCGATAGGCATGTGGACCGTGTGGTCATGTCACAGAAGACTCGAATAGCATCTTTGTTGGATCCCATGTTAGGATCGATCCAGTAGTAACCTGAGAGACAACCCATCAGTGAGTCGCATAACATGCAATTGCTTCGAAAGAACCAAGTCTGTTTTGCTTACCGCTTTTGAGGAAAGGGTAACAGGTGGCAAGGTCTTTGCAAGTCTTGGCGGGGTATTTTCTACTTCCGTTCCGTCGTTCAAATAACATCATAGACTCAGACAGTTCAAGAGCCATTCTACTCCATTCATCGGTCTGACGTTGAAAAAATAAAGCACTTTAGTACCTATAACCTATACACCAGTATCATCAAGTAATGATGCGATTTGTCTTTACCGATTCCTCGCTTACGTCTTCGAGTACACCGGTGTCGCCAAGAGATCGTTTCTGTTGAACAAACAGGCAGTTGGTCAGCATGCTTGATCTTCAGTCTTGTAGTGTGAAAAGTACCACTAGTGAATACTAGTTATCTCTCTTCGTTTGCTTATTTTAATTGTAAGAACTGTTTTAAAGCACCTTTTCAACCGAATTTGTACAAATTTGTGTAATGCCAAACTGAATACCCTCGGGATGTTTGCGGCTCAGTGTGTATTTCTTTAAGAGGGTTCTGAAGGGGTAAAATGAGAGCTGGGATTTCAATAAAATTTTGGCTGGGAAAATGGGATAAGGACCCCCCCTCTGGACCCTCATGTAACACACCTGTCTTCGTGCTCCGCCTCCAGTAGTAAAACCACCATCCCCGGTAGTCGTGAAGCCGTCACTGTTACCACCTGTGTTAAAGCCTCCAGTAGTAAATCCACCACCACCGTCACCTCCGGTGGTAAAGCCTCCAGTAGTAAATCCACCACCATCACCACCACCAGTAGTAAAGCCGCCACCGTCACCACCTGTGGTAAAGCCTCCAGTAGTAAATCCACCACCACCACCACCGTCACCACCGGTGGTAAAGCCTCCAGTAGTAAATCCACCGCCACCATCACCACCAGTAGTGAAGCCGCCGCCGCCGCCGCCGCCGCCACCAGTAGTGAAGCCGCCGCCGCCGCCGCCGCCGCCGCCGCCGCCGCCGCCACCGCCACCGCCGCCACCAGTAGGGAAGCCGCCACCGCCACCGCCAGTAGTGAAGCCGCCACCACCACCGCCGCCACCAGTAGGGAAGCCGCCACCGCCACCGCCAGTTGTGAAAGTGCCACCACCACCACCTGTAGTAAAGCCTCCTCCTCCTGCTCCTCCTCCTGCTCCTCCTCCTCCTGCTCCTCCTGCTCCTCCTCCTCCTCCTGCTCCTCCTGCTCCTCCTCCAACACCAGCTCCTCCTGCTCCCCCTTCACCACCACCGAATCCACCGCCACCGGTTCCACCGCCACCGGTTCCACCGCCTCCCGTTCCTCCAGCTCCACCACCACCAGCTCCACCACCACCAGTGGGTCCACCTCCTGCACCACCTGCACCACCTGCACCAGCTGGGCCTTTGTCTGGACCAGGACGAGAAACTTGGAACATTCGGGGTGCAGCAACTCCTGGTTCACCCTGTAATGAGACGCTACCTTAGTCACTGACCACACATTTGAATAGTATGATGAAAGCGAACTAGCATACCCGAGGTCCGGGAGGTCCAGGGGGTCCCTGAAATGGAAGAAAATAATAATTGCATTTGTATTGCTATGAAATACCGCAGGGATGAGGCCATTCAACGAGAGCTGGATACTCGTGTCAATAGAATTGCAATTGTATTGTTCTTACCCTTCGCCCATCTTGTCCCTAAAACCAAAAATAGAAAGTGTCCATGTCAAGTTCAATGATATCAACGTATTCAATGTGGCATACATTCAAATGATGACGAACAGCTTAGCAAAGATGTTCGAGAAGAAAAGCCTTGATATGGTTGGTTATTTGTACTTACAGGGAATCCATCAGGTCCCTGTCAAAACAGAAACAAAGAAAAATAGATCAATTTTTGAATTCAACTCGGATCTAAACATCAATTAGGCGTTGGCCAGTGGCATTTAGCCAAGTAATACATATTGACCAATACTCACAGTTCGTCCAGTCAGACCCTTTTGTCCGATAGGGCCAGGTGCCCCAGCGTATCCATGGGGACCAGTGACACCGGGAGGTCCATCTTCACCCTGAGATAAAGCAACACCATATGATTATTGTTAAATAGACGTTGGAAAATATGTCACTCGTAATTTTCGTACGAAGCAACATCCGGGATACAAGTGACATATTTTCCATGTCTTCACGAGTGAAAATATTGATGACGTCACTTTCAATATTTCCCCGCTCAGATCAGTAGTTTTTGCTTGTGTTTTTGTCCATATAATAAAAAGAAAATTACACGTTGGCTTGAAGATATTTATCTTTTCGTGTTGAAGATTTTTCATTCGTTCGTTACGGTCACTCGAAGATAAAAGTCACATCTTTGCATTATCGTGTAATATATATTGATAAAGAGTGAATGAAGACTGTTTCCAACTAATGGTACCTTTGGTCCTGCTTCTCCAACAGCACCAGGCGTTCCAGGGTCTCCCTCAGGTCCCTTGAAAGAAAAAGAAGAGAATGGATGAACATGTTGAGCTGTCTTATTGGCGGAGGCATAGTAATCACTGCCATCAAGAACATACACGTTTGCCAGGGAATCCCACTTGTCCGGGTGATCCAACGATCCCCTTCTGTCCCTGCAATATTTAAGACGACAATCAACAGTCAGTATATCACAACATCTCTGTGCACTCATGAATCCAATGGATAGTTCATTACCTTGCTTCCCTTGACACCTTGATCTCCACGACTTCCTTTTGCACCGGTTTCTCCCTGTAAAAATTAGGTTACCATTTTAATCAATATTGACTAAAATTGTGTAGGAACATGACTAAAGCCACTTACCGGAATGCCAACAGGTCCAGCATCTCCATCAACACCATCTTCACCATTGCTACCCTAAGAACAATCAACACAAACCCGATATGCTTAGATGTGACCCACTTTAATGTCGTTTAACAGGACAATGTTTGTGCGCATCTGTTCTGGGCACACGGAGTGACCTTGATTTTCGAGGTTAAACTCCGTCACCCTAGTTTTCAATACACTATAATGACTAGAAAATAAGAATGGTTTTGCTCTAATAGCATAAAGCATTGTATAAAACGTACTTGCTCGCTTCAAACGCAACAAATTTGTAGAAAAAGGCTAACACTTACCGGCGCTCCAGGTCGTCCACGGTCTCCCACAGGGCCCTGGGAACCAGTACGGCCTCTTGGACCTTGCACACCTTCTTTTCCGGGTGTTCCAGGATAACCTTTTGCACCCTAAATTTGACATGAAAAACCATGAGGAAATACCATGAAACACTGTACTTGATAGTTAACAGGATTGCTACCCTGACATGGACGTGTTGGTACGTCACATGATGCCGAGCACACGGTGCGAGGGTAGCGAAAAGACCTCGTTGGCTGTTTTATGTTTTTCTTTTGTTAGTAGTTAGAATCCTAAAAGTCCGGTACGTTTTTGTGTGTCTTCGGTATGCCACAGCGTATGTAAGCGACTGATAAGACTTTATTGTTGGCATTCATTATAAGTGCATGTAATAAACTTCGGATAAGATCAAAGTAGGCGAGTTTTGACTCGTGAACTTCTAGCTACCACCAACTCGTACTCCTGGGGTCAGGAGTAACAGATGATTTACCTTGGTACCAGTTGTTCCAGGCAAACCAGGTGTTCCACGTGCGCCGGGAGTTCCCTAATATTCATTGAAAACCAGAATTCACAGTTAAAGTGCATTCGGCATTCATTTCAAACTCTGTGACAAAACAACTGTAGTGTAATGTACTTACATCGCGTCCAGGAAAGCCAGTACGTCCTGATGTTCCTTGAGGGCCCTCTGGTCCCTATGGTTACAGATCATTCACATGTCAATATACAAAATATTCACACACAAATCGCTTGCTGAACGTAATGTATCAACTTACTCTAGCTCCGGGTGGTCCATCGTTACCATCTCTGCCACCCTCACCAGTTTCTCCCTATAATACATAGTATTAATTAACGTTTACTACGCAAACAGGCAGGAATTGGAGATCACTCAAGTACTCACTCTTGGTCCCTGAGCTCCTCGTGGTCCGGGTGGTCCTTGGCTTCCAGGGGCTCCCTATGGAAAGTTGTAAAAAGATGAACTCGATGAAAATGAAGTGCATGATAGAATGGTGAGTGGTACTTACAGACTGTCCTGGCTCTCCCCGGTTACCGGGGTCGCCGGTGGATCCACGATCGCCCTACAGGAAAACAGATGTCTTAAAACATGATTGAAGTTGATCTCGAAAACTATCCGCCATTGTGTTCGACCAGGTAAACTTACTGGTCTTCCTGATTCCCCTCTGCGTCCTCGAATGCCGTCCTTTCCATCTCTTCCCTAGAGTTAACATGATGCACAGCAGGTGGACTCGTTAGTACTGCATTCACAATAACATGCTGAATAAATATGCTTGAATGATACTTCTTAGAGTGCGGGACGTTTGGCTATAGCGAGAGCGCTTTCTATGATGTCTAGTCTTCTCTTTGACGACGCTAAAGCGAGAATTTAGCTGCAAACGCCATGGTGGATGAACTTGACCAAAACGTTTTTTCAATATCGAGCTGTTTTATATATATTCCAACATGGCGGATATGACATTGAATATTTCGCTATCTTTGGAATGACTGCAAAACAAGAATTCACTTTTTTAACTACTCCTATACACTGTGGCTATATTACACCTTGTAGACATAAATAGACGGGGTATCGATATACTTACTAGTCGTCCAGGAAGACCTCGTTTACCGTTCAGGCCATTAGCACCTGGGTCACCCTAAAGTATTTAAAAACACTTCTCTTAGAATCATGGAGTATGGACAGCAAAAATAACCAGAAAAGTTGACTTACCTTTTCTCCATCTAAACCACGTTCACCATCGGGACCTTGTGGTCCTTGGGGTCCCTACAATTATCATAATTGTATTAAGAGTGTGGGTTAGGGTTTCGCACTAAGTATTGGATATACTCTAGACACCAGATGACATTACTCACGGGTAATCCAGCTGGCCCAGGATGACCAGGTTCACCAGCAACACCAGGTATTCCCTACAGCATAGAAATACAGCAGTCAGCATTATCAACACAAATGTACTGAAACTGTTCCTCGGGAGAGAAACAAACGTGAGAAGAGCGGGCCGAGCATTTCTTTTCATTCTCGACATTTCGATTCCCTTTGGACAGAAGTGCTTGATTTCATGTACTGCTATCCATGCATATTTGATCTCAGTAATGCTATGCAGGTCGATACTGAGCTGACCTTCAGAGCGAGGTAAAGGTCATCCAATCAGGATTGAGAGAGCAATATAACATTTTAGTTAAATTCTTATTAAATTGATTAAAAAAAGCTAGCTGATCTTATGAAGGAATTAAAACTTTCTTGGTACTATCAGTCTCTGCTCGACTGATGCTAACCAATTATAGCTGACCCAGGATTCCTGGCGGATATGTACATACCATTGAACCAATGAGACCTGAAGCACCCTTCAAACCTTGCTCGCCACGGGGTCCCTGTGGAATAATAACAATAGCAAACGTCATGACTTGATTGATGTGTGTGGGGGCCAATCGTCTTGCAAAAGAAGACCGAACAAACTTACTCGAGGTCCAGGTTCTCCCTGTTCACCGTCTTCACCAGGATCTCCTTGGATTCCCTAGAAATTATTATTAACAGACAATGGAATCGAGGAGTTCTCAGATATATATCTTGACGACAGGAAAAGCACAGTTTTCAAACGAATGGAAATGCTTACAGGTTCACCGATCTCGCCAACAGGTCCAGGGCGACCAATGGCACCAGTTGGACCCTGGAAAAGTCAAAGAAATGAAATACAATTATTATGTATGTCATAAGCCAAATAAGGAATAAATATCAGCATACCTGGTTGCCGTTATCTCCAGGTCGGCCGGGTGGACCCGGGGGTCCACGAACGCCCTAAAAATAGACAAAACATATATTAAAATTTGTAATATTACGGAAACATTGATAGAAAATCAGCTCATTCCTAATGTACTCACAGTCAAACCACTTTGTCCAGGAAGACCGGGTATACCAGGGTTTCCTGGTGACCCCTAATGACAAACAACATCAGACCATTAATACAACAATAATCAATAATCAACTGCATGAAAGCGCCTTACCCTTATTCCACGTGGTCCAGAACGTCCAGGTTTTCCTGGGGTACCAGCGAACCCCTATCAACAAACGTCAATCAGCATTAATCCTGGCATCATATTTGTCATGATCAGAGTATTGCGTGTACTTACGCGTTTGCCATTACTTCCAGGATTTCCACGAGGTCCAGTCGGCCCTGGATCACCCTGCAGAACAACGTTTCCACATTCTTTAACCGATACTCACACTAGTTACCACTAGTCGTTATCTCTTTTAGTAAACAGATCAGCTACGTTTTCTTTCTCGCTTAAACGGCGTAGTTACCATGAACCGTACTAACAGAGGAATTTGGGTGCCGGAATTATTTCAGACACCGTGCTTATACAGGCGAGCTATATATAGGTACGGCTGGGCCGTACCATATAATACTAAACGTACTCAGTTGATTCAGATTATTGCTACAATAGTTTGAAGTTGACCTGGGTGAAGTTACGAGTTCTACTTACAGCATCACCCTTGGGTCCTGAAGGACCTGGCTGCCCTGGTCTGCCTGGGTTACCCTGTGCAGAAAACATTACAAAAGGTCTGTTAGTAAAACAAGCATCAGTTAGCGGCCCGTGTTCCTTGGTAGGCAGTAATTACTTACCACAGCACCAGCTGATCCTGTGGGACCAGGCGATCCTTGCTCTCCACGGTCACCCTGAAATAAAAAAAAAAACACTTAGCAAGACATGCTTCTCTTAAAAGATGTCCTTGGAGTTTGTCTCACCGGTGTGCCATCAGCTCCTGGTTCTCCCTGCTTGCCTTTCTCGCCAGATTTGCCCTAAATGAAAAAGGAAATGCAACAATAACACGTAGAAAGGAGGACGACCTCAAGACACAATTCTTTTCTTACGTTTAATCCAGGGGGGCCTCGTTCGCCTTGGGGTCCAGGAACACCCTACAAAAGAAAACAAACCCATGAAGAAGCTTTGTCATGAACAAGAGGAGCACTGCCGCAGAAATGGCAAAAGTTAAAAAGAGCTTGAGGTATGAAAAATTAAATTGCTATATAATTATGACAATTTTAAACATACGAAAACACAAGAGAATCAGCAGAACAAGGCAAATGAATAAAATGTATGTGTAAAACGTCCCGAATATGCAGCATTGAGATACTCACGGCTTGTCCATTTAATCCATCTTGACCTCTCTCGCCAACAGGGCCCTAAAATGAAGTCAAAGGGTTGTCACCTCAAAGCAAGATAAGGATATATTATACCGGCTTCGACAAGTTAGTCACTCCTTCCAGGTGGACATTCTTACTGCCCACCAAAGAAAAGTAAAACCAATGGAGTACTGTGGGATTGCCTTCGTCATGTAAGGGGATGTACATATGATTACATCAATACACCGACTTACTCGTTTTCCATCGGGTCCAGGTGGTCCGGCAGGGCCTGGCTCACCTTGAGGTCCCTAAACAAACAACAAGGTCAGTGTATTCGTGTGTTGATACCTTGGTAAGCAGAGTACCTTGTGATAGCTTTACTCACAGCAAGACCAGTGGCTCCTGTTGGGCCTGGTTCTCCACGTTGTCCGGAAGCTCCCTATAATAACCAATAGCGAGGTTAATAAACCTTCGATAATAATAATTTGTTCACACCAGCTTCACTAGAAATCACATATCAACAAACATTCTAAGCATATTCACTAACGTCTCGTCCAGGTGTTCCAGGCTCACCCAATGCTCCAAAGGCACCACGGGCTCCCTGTGGAACGATGGGATATAGATATCAATGTAACATGGACAAGTGTTCACCCAGCAAGATCGTACTTACAGGAGCTCCACGTGGTCCCTGAGGTCCTGCATTTCCAGGTTTACCAGGTGCTCCTTGTTCTCCTTTTTGCCCACTTGTACCCATTACACCGGAGATTCCGGGAGGGCCCTTAAAGGAAACACCACGAATCAGAAGACTGCAGGCAAGAGTAGTTTGTCTATGATACATACATCAGTTACGACGAGCAAATACTTACGGGTGGTCCGGGCGCACCATTCTCTCCGTTTTTCCCGGATTCTCCCTAATTTTGAAAAGAAATAAAAGGGACTTTTCAAGACCGTTTTATTTATTCGTGCATTTGTGTTGAACACCACGCTGTCAGGAAATGATCCCGAGTATCCAGATACCGGTTATATGCTCTAAAACTAGGATGGATTATTAATGTTAGAATGAAGAGACGTCTGAAAACAGGTGTGTATACCTTGGATCCGTCTTTGCCCTCGGCTCCAGGCTGGCCACTTGTTCCAGGGGGTCCCTAGGAAATCAATGTAATACTACTTGAATCTGGGATTTACTGACAGGAATGAGTAAAAGGATTAGCTTACCCTTGGTCCGGGAATACCATCTTCTCCGGGAATGCCGTCTGGGCCTCGATCTCCTTTTGCTCCATCAGGTCCAGTCTCACCTCTCTCTCCAACGTCTCCCTATACAAACATCAACAATAATGAACAATACCGTATTTCAGACTCAACAGAGTCACACTGGTTATTACTCACGTCAGGGCCAGTGCTTCCTGATGCGCCAGTAGGACCACGTGGACCAACGGATCCCTGTTGGAATACGATTCCAAAATAAAACAATTGTTTTGATTTGTTGTGAGAACATCCGATATGCTGACTCTTACCGTTGGTCCCATGGCTCCTGCGGTGCCTTGGTTGCCTACTTTACCTCTTCGACCCTATCACAAAGATATTGGTCATTATCTTGATAGACGAACAATGTATATTAGCAATAGAGTCGTTTTCGTGTGAGTGAGAAACCTTCACGGTTACGATACGTTACGGTTACGGCAGGAATTTTGAATGTTTTTATCGAGATTACGATACGGATACGGTTACGATACGGCGCAGTACGTTTCTCTCCCATACGAAAGCGACTCTAGTTTAAAGTACTTACTGGTCGGCCAGCTTGACCCGGTGGTCCTTGCGGGCCTCTTCGTCCTTGATCTCCCTAAATGAGATCAGAAAGATCAGTAACTCATCCATTCCTGATAATTAACTTGTTAGTGCGAGGGCGGATCCAGGGGGGTGAATTGGGTGGCTAGCCACCCCCCCCCCCAGAGATAAAAAATAACAAGAATTAAGGACACAGTAAGGTCTAAAATGGCCCGATATGGTGGCTCAGTCACCTCCCATGAAATGGTGCTGGATCCGCCACTGTAGTGGAACTTACTCTATCACCAGACGCTCCCGGCAACCCTCGTTGTCCAGCTCTTCCTGATTCTCCCTGTTGACCAACGTCACAAAAGTATCAATAGGTTCATTATTCATTAGCATAAGTCGAGTGATATGCGTATACGTACCCTCTTACCACGTGACCCAGGACGTCCGTCCGCTCCTGGGTTACCCTGAAAAGATGAAAAATATCATGACATGTCTGTTATCTTCTCGTGGGATCCGTCGAATGGTTGCAATATCATACCTGTCTACCAGGGGCGCCTGGTCGTCCTTGTGGTCCTGCTATTCCTGATGGACCCTAAATAAGTTACATCGAGAAGAAATGAATGCAACAACCAGATATTCAAAAACTGCTGTCCGTGTACTCCAGAACGTACCCTTGCTCCCTTCTGGCCTGGTTCTCCATTTTGTCCCGGCAAGCCCTAGAAAAAACGTAGTTGATCAGGCTTAATACATCTTTCGGTTTAGTAATACTGAAGACATCACTTCTGTCAGCTAGTAGTAGTTTAAGCTAAATGTAATAATGCTTTCTATTCTTGATTTCACATACATCTAGTCCGTTTTCTCCTGGTGCTCCAATCGAACCTTGGGGGCCAGGGAGTCCCTACATGAAACATAACGGCATATCAATAATTGCGTGTTATAATCAGATATTATCAGATACACTCTCACTGTTTACCTGCATACCACGCTCTCCTTCCAAACCAGGTTCTCCAGTGGCTCCCTTTTCACCAGCTAAACCATGCAGACCTGGTGTACCCGGTAATCCTTGTGGTCCCTGAATAAGAAAAATCAACTTCAAAATTCCGATGCAGTAGTCATTATATGGTTCCTTGAACCTGGTGAGAGCCACCACAGTTTCTACATCCACGAGCTCCCCTCGTAAAAATCAGTTCAAGTTTTTTCTATCAAGGTAAGAGTTCTTACTTACAGGAGCACCAGTAGGTCCTTTGTCTCCTGGTTCTCCTTGTGACCCCTAGCGATCAAACAATAGCATTAGAAATGTTTTCTTGTTTCACTATTCCAAGGGAAAATGATACTAAATATGACGTACCATATATCCACGTGGGCCTTCATTTCCTGGTTCACCCACTGGACCGGGAACACCCTATGTCAGTCGAACAAAAATTCTTGAATGATTATACACAGCATTCACAAAAGCATCGACTAGATGGTCCAAACTTACGTCTGTTCCGTTTTTCCCGGCAGATCCGGGTCTTCCTTCCTCTCCCTAAGTCACAAAAGGCACATTAGAAGCCTGATCCTAACCTGCAGTTAAGTGTTTCGCTTTCTTTCTTTTTCTTTTCTTAAAACATATTTGACTTATCAAATCATAACCCCAAGAGCTACGGCTCATCTAGGGGGACTATGTCGCCATTTACATTTACAAGCATGACAAGGAGAGTAAAGGACTAAATAAAAAAAGTTAAATAACAATAACTTGTAGAAAAGTGAATTTTGTTCTGATATTTACTGGGTTGCCTGTGGCAATAATTAGCTCCATTTTTCGGTCGACGAAGAATGCGGAAATGAGCAATGATGCCCATATTTGGGCTGCACATACGTAAGCACTGATAGGAATCTTTGACTTCTTCCATGGAATGTTGATGGCTCCCGAGAAGAATTACCGTATGTTTCTTTGAGGATGGCCAACGAAAAGAATGAACTTCTTTATCACTGAAATAGAAATTTCTGACACCCAGCGACGAAGGAGCGTTTTTGTCAGAAATTATTATTCTGCCGGCACGGTTCAAGGGACCGGGCATGAGCAAAGGCTCATGGGAAGAGGGCATGCAACGGGTGTGTAAGGATGAGAGTACCATCTAGGCAAGTCAGCCGAACACAATACACTTGTGCAATTGTTTTGTAGTCTACACGGGAAATTTATGTATTGTAAAACTCGGAAGAGTAAACAGGCACATCATGAAAAAAAACGTCAGAAGCAATATCAAACGACAAAGCCGATGGTATCCGACTAAATGTTATTGAGATGAATCAGAAAGAAAAGAATTGCCATAGCACGACTCGCAGAACGAAGGTTTGAAAACACAGTTACTATTTTATTACGTTTTGGGCTGAGAGTTTTTAAAATTAAAAAAATTCTTTAGCAGTGAACAATTTTGATCCTGAAATGGAAATGCTTATTTCATAAGCCAGCTAGCCTTTATGAAGATCAACGCAAGACCATTGCCGCCTCTTTTATGTTCCATGTTTAAACTATGAGAATCGACCCGAGAATCTATGGACTATATAGCCATGATTAAACTAGAAATTTCCAGATCTCAGATGCACAAAATATACCAATCAGTTAAATAAGTTTTGGCTTAGAGTATTTTCTTTGGTAAAACGTTCCGTTCTTGAAACACATTATGTTTATTTCATAAGCCAGCTAGCCGTCTTGAAAGGTCAGGTCAAGTAGAAACTTAACACGCGTTGACGACGCGTCAGTAACGCAAAACTACTGTCTTATCAGATTTTTAAAAAAGGTTTTTACTTGAGGGAAACCTTGAACCCGAAAGGAACACTTTGCGTAAAATAAAAACGAGTGGGATTGGTGAGTGGGCTACCTCTTGCACAGGAAACCCAGTGAACGCCCCAAGAGAGTCTAGTTTTTCATTCAAACAGCACGAGATTTCGAAAAAGTCGATAGGCATACCTTAAAGCCTGAATCCCCACGATTTCCCTTGGGCCCAGGTCGTCCAACTCGTCCCATGTCACCCTTGAATCCATTTACTCCTTTTGGACCTTGTTCTCCTCTTGGGCCCTATTAGTAAAAAACATGCCTTATAAGACCATCCCACTATGCTTCGTATCAAGGATTGATAGACATCTAATTCAATGCTTACGGCTGGTCCTTGTGGGCCCGGTTCACCACGGATTCCGACAGGACCTTGGGTTCCCTGAAAATGACAAGAACAACAATAATGTCGGTAATAACAGCGGGGAAGGAGTTTAGGGTTAGGGTTAGAACAAGGTGTTTGACGCCAGATCGAATTGGAATTTACAAGTTGATTTTTGTGAGGGAGGATTAAAACCGGAGCACCCAGAGAAACTAACCCTCGAAGAACAAGAGAGAACCAACAAACTTAACTCAGATACGACACTGAGCACGGCGGGGCTCGAACCCTGGTCGCATATTGGTGAGAGGCGAGGAATAAACCACTACGCCACCCGTGCTTCCCGACCGAGGCTGATTTCCTGCTACGGCGTCGCTGGAGTCCAGTTAAAAAAGAGACTCTTTCAATTCCCATTTGTTATTTCTTTTCAATCTTTTGTCCAGGCAAGGTACTTACATTAACACCAGGACGACCGTCTTTACCAGGTGTTCCTTGTTCACCAGAGTCACCCTGAAAGATAGAACAGCGTATGGCTTTATCAACAGAAAGAAGTCAAAACAGAGTGTGGGTACGCTACCCTGGTATCCCTAGTTTACTAGTGTCTAAATTTGATACCCTAATTAATATTTCATATTTTTCCTCCACAGCTTACTAGTTACTGCAAGATCTAATACTCACCGTTTCTCCGCGAGGTCCCTGGGAACCTGGTTCTCCTGGTTCACCTGGAAGACCCTCGGGTCCAGAAAGACCAGGTACTCCCCGACCACCACGGGAACCCTGAAATGAGAAAATGTTCAACATATTACATGTCAATCAAGTTACTAAATCAGGTAAAGAACACCTACCGGTTTACCGGGGATTCCTACACGTCTAATGAAAGGTTTACCAGGTGGACCTTGGGGACCTATGTCTCCTCGTACACCAGGAGGTCCAGTGATTCCTGCGGCCCCCTTGAAAAATCATAATAAAAGTCAGCGTAAATAATGTGAAACATGAGGTTAATAAATAAGACATATTTAACAAATAATTGTTGACTCACATCTTCACCAGGAACACCAGGTTCGCCTGGATTTCCTTTGTTGCCATTGTTACCAGGACTTCCCTGTAAATAACACACCAATCGATATTCATCATTGTCTCTTGATTCGTCTGAATCAATCATCGATATCTTTCCCCCCAAGTTTCTTATTCTCAACTCTGAGAGATAGTTTTGCCCGAATTTGCTACAATCCTGATGACGTTTTGCACCTGAATTTCCAGAGCCCCTTTCGGCGGCTTCCTTTGGAGGGGTTCCTCCCCCCCCCCCCCCCCCCGAAGAATTTTTATGAAGGGGGGGGGGGGTGTATGGTGTGCCATTTTTATTTCTTGGTTGTCCATTTCGTACCGCACCCCCCAGCCCCGCATCGACAATTTGCTGCCGTCACTGTTTTGTTCTATTAATTTTCACTATTGCTTTGATAATCTCCAAGGAGTGTTAACATTTGAATATGTAAACAAATTTTGAAAAGGGTTGTGGTGGTCTTGAAATGCCAGAAGGGTAAGGTTATGTAATGTTCGCTCTCACAGATGGCTACAGTAGACTTACAGGAGGACCAGAAACACCTTTTTCACCCTCGTCTCCTTTTAATAGCTGAAATGAAAAGAACAAGAAAACACATCATAAATGTTTGCAATCCGTCGACTCTGTGAAACAGAGCTTTCAATTTCACGTTACATACCGGATCTAGGATGAAAGGGATACTGCCTGGAAAAGAACAAAATATCGATAGTGTTATGTATCAAAACTGCGAGAAGCTTCAGGTATTAAAGGGGTTCTAACCTATTTTCCAGCCATATGTTTGAAGTTCATACGAAACAATCTTTTCCAAATTTATTCTCAAGTAATATTTCTGGGGGGAAACAGCGCGTGTTGAAATTTGGAACAAAAATGACCATTATTTTTAGGAAAGGTCAAATGGCCTGGCTACCAATTCACGTATTAGGAATTTTTGATCTAAATATTTTATTAATATTTTAATGTTAATGTAGAGAGAGCTCCACGACTTTGCTCTAATTTCTGTTTATGATAAAGCCGTTTAGTTGATCTTCAACAACAATTGACATGGAAAGAGCTGATAACAGTAGATGTCGGGAAGCAAGGCCCCTAAAAATCCCGACAAATAATCATCGTGCAGTGATGAAAGTTTTTAGCCAAGGATTATACCGGTGGATATTTTTCAAGAACGAACGATATGAAAGACTAACCCTAATATCAAATATCGTGAAAGGATTCTTTCACCTGAAACCTCATCCCACATCATCAGTGACATCTATGCCTTGGCGATCGTCACGCCATCACTTAATTATTCATCATTACAATTAACTTGTCTAACTTTCTAAGAATTCCAATTACAAATACTGAATATGAAGCAATTCTAAACTTAGCAATGAAACTTTGTAAATAGAACCACAAAAAGCTGAAGATTTAAGCATACGGTTATCGAAGTTTTGTAACCGCACTGTAAGTTAGTCTGGAACGTCGAGACGTCACACGACCAAAGGGCTACATCTGTAATCTACTGCTATCCAGAATATCCTGTCATTATATTGGATTTCTGCTTTACAGTTAACTACTTCATTTTCAGTCTAGTATCCAAAATCTAGAAAAAAAAATAACGACGATCCCTGGTCATGATGCCAGGAGATTTACCAGCAACACACAAAACTTGTTTCTACGCAGTGGCATGACCGGCAACCGGGCACACGCTCTTAAAGACTAAATGCCCGGTGGTCCAAACTCTTTCGCCAATATCTTTGTGTAAAACGTTATCAAACCAAATCAAAGTGGTCTATCGTGTTTGTTTTGAATATCAAGCCCTTCTAGTCATGATCTACATGAATCAAGTATACAATCGTGGAAAAAAATTGAAGTGTCACGATTGCATACTGTGCCGAGAAAAATCCAAAAGCCTAAAGACCGATTCATGTAGCTCATGAGAAGCGCTTGATATTTCTAAACAAAGATAGACCACTTTGGTTGGCTTTAATAGAGTTTTCATAAAGTTATTGGCGAACGTTTGGAAGAGCGGCACCGGCAGTGGTTAGGAAAACACTTTTAAGTGCCACGAATTTAGTCATTTTTTATACTATGCCGAGAAAAATTCAAAAGCCTAAAGACCGATCTATGCAGATCAAGAAAAGCGCTTGACATTGCTAAACGAAGATAGATCACTTCAATTTGGTTCGATAACGATTACACAAAGATATTGGCAAAAGATTTTGGACTGCAGGGCATTTAGTCTTCTTAGACCGTGCCCGGATGGCCACTGCGTATTTTATGCATCAAATTTTATTTTCATTTTCGAAAACGTTTGGGGCTGCCCTTGAACATGTAGCACGCGTTGGCATTTCAACAACAACAACAAAAACTTTTACGAGTTGCGTTTGTGTAGTGACATGCGCAAAAATAATTTGTTTTTGAGCAAGGACTCCTAAGGTAAACTTTAACCCTCAGAAAAAACTAACTTCTACTCATTTGACTACGTTGCTCATTTTCTGCTACTCTCGAAAATTGTTTGATCCTCAAACATGTTGTGCGAGGTTTTTTTGGTAGCAAGAAAGCGGCACAAACTCGACTAATCAAGTGTCGTTCTCTGTATAAAGAGAACAAACAATTACCATATTGTTTCAAATGCATTCATTCAAGAGCCAAGAAAGTATTGACTGCTGAAAAGATAAGAGTTTGCTGCATAAGGAGGTTTGATGTAGAAGGATGTGCCTTGTAATACGAAACCATTCCTACCCAACCATGTTGCAGCAGTCAAAAGATGAGTGAGATCAGAACTAAAATATTAGACATCGGATTTGCACAAATAAAGCGGGGAAATAATATTCTAAATAATGTTTCCATTAACCTCACTTAACGTTGACTAAACTAGATAGTCAATGGAGGGATGCGCTTTCAATCCAAGAAATGCGAGTCTGAGAGTCATCACACCAACAGACAATACAACAAAGGCATTTATAACTCAGCCAAACATTGACGTTATAAATACGTCTATTACTTTCATAAATATATGGTCTAGGAACTCCTCGAGAAACAGGAATTAGAACAAAGGAATGCACATGATTTTACTGTGGTTTCTGGTTCAATATCTAGGTATATTTCACCATGCCTCATTTGCCACTAGGGAACAATGAGCTCTTTCAAACACTCCACAAGAAGCTCACGAGGAACTGTCCAAGGTTTGCAAGTCAAAATGGAGTTGCATATAGTGTTCATTGAATGCATTCTTGACCGTATATGACTGAAGTTTAAGGGTAGATGAAAATTATGAGATATTGATTTGAAGTATGGAATCCATGGCGGATCATATTGTGGTTTCCAAACGAAGAATACCTTAGATTCACTTACAGGCTAAAGCTTCAACTCTATTTTACCTTGTCCCGATGATGATGCGACCCAAGCAGCAACACAAAGGGAAACAGCGATCCATGAGAAGCTGAACCCCATCTTTTCAACCCAGTTGTGTGTTCAGGGCTGAAGCATGAAGGTTCTGAATGCTGCAAATCCACTCGCCTTTCCCCGGCAATGCGTGCTAGACAGTAAGTTAATGCTGGTCCTAACATACGTATCACACCCAGACTCTACAAGCTATACAATTTGATGGGATTGAATTACTGCACAATGCCTCATGGACCCTTTGTCGTCTGGCCGGTTGAATGACGCGCGGGACGTCTTATTACACGTATACGGTAACGCGTAACACACTACTCAACAAGGCCACAAATCACTAAAAGATATCAAATAGAAAACAATGGCTATAAACACGGAGAAAGTTCATGAACAAACTATGTCTATTTGAAAGAAAGTTTCACTTACTATATTCTTTTGGAGATAAATAGCGTGACTGAATAAATAGACAATTGGCTGCCAATACAGGACAAGGTAACATGATCCCAGTAGTTACATCTTAGTCTGCCTTCTCTTGAATCGTCTCCAGTCCCTTATTTGAAGGACTCTATTCAATTTGCGGTATTTTAAGTATTCGCTGTCACACTTTCAGTCTTTGTTCAGTTTAATCATACGCATTATATCATGGAGTAGATTGTGCCATCATTGTCTTCACTCAGAGTGAAAGGAGGGCTGAATCTACATGGTGACATGAGCCGCGCAGCAAAACCTCCCTGTGTTACTTTTCTTTATTTGAAAACAAAGAGGCTACTAACTAAAGAGAAGTTGCATCCCCTGTGGGGGAGGGCTGGGACGCTGTTGGAATTACCAAAGCAGCTCCATGAAAGATAAGCTGAAGGAAAGAAATGCGGGAGAGAAAAGAGATGATTTCTAAAATCCAATATGGCACTTGAGTGGTCATTCACTTACACTTGGTAGTCAACCTGTTACCCAAATATCCTGGAGATATTAGTTTGGAATACATTAAAAAGAAACAACACTTTTTATGTACTTTCTGTGTTTTAATAGTAGCTTTTGTGAAAGACAAAATTACAGGAAATTACAGGTAGTGACCATGAAAACCAAGATGGTGATTCAATGAAGTTCTTGTAATGCAGCTAGTGACAGTATCATTCATTGGTAGCACTTAGACTATGATATATAATACAATACTGGTAACTATTAACATGGATTGCAAAAAATCTTAATGGTGTAAGAATTCCCAAGGCAGTTCTGTAGGCTCTGAAGAAGAGAAACAAGACATCATTACTAAATTCAAATTCAACAATTGACTACAAACATTTCATCTTAAGGTAATTCCCTCATCTTGTACTGCACATTTCCGAATTTGATTCCCGTACCCAGCATTATATTCAAGTTGAATTTGTTGATTCTCTCCTATGCTTTGAGGGTTTTTCTCTGGGTTCTCCGGTTTTCCTCCCTCCACAAAAACCAACCCTGATTCGATGTAGGCGCTACTTCGTGGCCAGACATGAGTCGTATGGTGGCAGCCAGAGGCGCCCTTGTATGCCTTTGACTCAGCCACATTGAGCTGCGTCCCCGCAATTCAGCTGCTAGGCTGAAAGGGGGATGATTAGTCAATCCCAATTTTATTTCTTATTTTATGGTGACCCCCATTTTTTATTTCAGAATTTTGATCCGACTATTGTCGCTTTTCACATATCAAAATATGAAGAAAATATTATAGGGAAATTTTTGGGATATTTTGATTATAATGCTAGAGGTGTGCGAATCCCACACCTTTGAAGAGGTGCAAGCACTATCATCTTTTACTAATATTTCAAAAATGAGTCATGTAATAACCTAAAAAGACTTCTTGGCATGGCTTAAACTATAATATTTGAATTGTAGTAATATTTTAAAACATATAAGTAATTTGAAGGGCAGAGTAAGACTTTTTATTGTGACTTCTGGTTGCCTCCCCATTTCACTATGAAACCCAAAAATTGGCATATTTGTAGAGCATTGAGCGCAAAATCAAGAATGGTGACCCTTCTTTTTTATCACACTTCTTGAATGTTCATGATGTAATGTCCACACAAATTTTCAGGACAAAGTTATGGGCAATTTTTTAACAAGGGAATTACCTTAACAACAAGCAATACAGTAAAAATACTAGCAAATACAGTTGGCCAGTTTGAGTAAAAACTTAGTTGAATGATTGAATTCACATAAAATGGAAACTACATACCTGTAAGCATTATTTTTGAAAATAGTGAAAAACACCAAGCCAAGTCCTATTTAAAATTATAAAATTTGATATTTATTGAATTGAATCATTCAACACAAAGTCAAACCCATGCTTAGCTGGTCCAATTTTTTGTCAGCCATAATGTTCCATAGACTGGAATCAAACTGACCTAACGCCACAGGGAGCCCGGCTTTAGGAGCCATACATAAATAGATAAATCAAAAGTCTTTTGGGTTTCCTGTGTTGAGATCATACTATCACGGGCAGGCACGGGCAGCTGGCTTTGTAAGCTTCAATCAGGGTCGAAAATATCATAAAACTTTTCTCAATAAAGTTGAACTAAACTTTGTCTGTAGTTGTTCTTGATAATATATAGATCCTTCCCATCTGGTTTTTAGCCATTTTTTTACCGGTGATACTACCAGGTAACTTGATAGCAGAAGATAGTAGAATGTGTTAATGTTATTGTTATTCTACAGCTGAGTAACTTGAGACCAGTCAGTGAGACCAGATTAGTGGAACATACTCTCTAGTAAACCATCACGAAAGAAGGACTGCAACAAATTTGAGTACCTATTTTGAAACCACCTTTAAAATTGCCCTTTCCGAAATAAAAAAGGGAATGGGACCGAGTGTAGAAACATTAATGTAATTAAGAAATGAACCCTGTCACAAGAAAGGCAATACTGAAATTAGTAACCTACCCAAGTTTGAGCCTCTTTGGACAAACACTAAGTGAATGGCAAATTTTTTAAAAGTTGCAAAAATAAGAGAGAATGTATGGTTTTTGGGGACGCTGATCTCAAACACCACACATTCTCTCTTATTTTTGCAACTTTTAAAAAAATTGCCATTCAGTTAGTATTCATCCAAAGAGGCTGAAAAAACTCGGGTAGGTTACTCATTTCAGTATGGTCTTTCTTGTGATGGCCTTCATTTCTTAATTACATTAATATTTCCACACTCGGCCTCAGTCCTTTTTGAATTTCGGAAAGGCCAATTGTTTACACAAGTTTTTATCCACCAAATTTAGCATCAAAAGAATACTTGATAAATAAACCTAATGACTTGATGTCTTCATGATTTTCCATTTTATCTTATTGTTTTTTGAATCTCCCAAATGCATGTCCGAACACACTATTGAATTTAACGTTGAAGATATGATTGTCTGAACGCGCTATAGATTGCTTCTTATTTTCATGCAAATAACACTATTGAGTTTACCCCTTCGGTTGAATGATTGTCCATTAATGCTAATGACTGTCAATTGGTGCAATTGAAAATTGATTTTTTACAAAAGAACCAACGTTCCACTTAAATCACTGGCCAAGTGCACATTTGACTTTCTATTGACACTGATGAATGCTCACGCGTATTTCAATTTCAGCATTGAAAGTTTTTCTGCGCCAATGAATATGCCGTTGGTTGCATCTAACCATCCACACACGTGACGAAAACATGTTTTGTCGGCCAATCAAACTTCAATGTTTTGACAATGAATCTTCAAAGTTTACCGCTTGTGTGT
>JAABNW020034453.1:0-10621 GCA_015164035.2 Radianthus crispa
ACTAGGATTCTTTAATGTTGACGACTGTTAAAAGCCATGTGCATGTGGCTTATCTTAAGATAGACAACAAAAGCGGATATTAGACTAACAAAAAACAAGTAACACCTGGATTCGAGGCGAGCCCGCATCACATGACTTTTAAGAATCGTGAATAGCGATGTATGTAGGCAGTCGAGACACGAGGGAAAAAGGTCTGCGCATGCTCCAAGTTCTGTCTTCTTGCAATCAATTATAAAAACTGTATGCAAAATTGACTTTCACACTTGCCTGGACAATGCATTTTATAAATGTCAAAACTTAAGGAAAGTACTTGAAACTTAGAGCTAATACTTTCAGAGTGTCTTTATTAATACATTTTCTTCCTCTCACGAAAGTACCAGGGAACGTTTTAGTATACTCGGAGAAAACGAACGTTTCTTTTCTCACTCAAACTATTCTTAGAAAACGTGCTGATATGCACGCATGCGCAGACGTTTCTCCCTAGTGTCGGCAGGCACATCTTCTTTGCCAGCTTGTCAAGTCTGATCACTTTTCGTGAATAAGGGGTCGGGTCTTGTGTTGGTTCCCTAATCGACTGCGGATGCCTTTCAATGGCACTTTCGGTCACTTCTCGTGCGTACTCGGCAGCCTCTCGGTCGGTCAGTAGCAGTAGCAGTAGCAGCAGCAGCAGCAGTAGCAGCAGCAGCAGCAGCAGCAGCAGCAGCAGCAGTAGCAGTAGCAGTAGCAGTGGCAGTAGGAGTAGCAGTAGCAGTAGCAGTAGCAGTAGCAGCAGCAGTAGTAGCAGTAGTAGTAGTAGCAGCAGCAGCAGCAGTAGCAGTAGCAGCAGCAGCAGCAGCAGCAGCAGTAGCAGTAGCAGTAGCAGTAGCAGCAGCAGCAGCAGCTGCAGCAGCAGCAGCAGTAGCACTAGCAGTAGCAGCAGCAGTAGCAGTAGCAGTAGCAGCAGCAGTAGTAGCAGTAGTAGTAGTAGTAGTAGCAGCAGTAGCAGTAGCAGCAGCAGTAGCAGTAGTATAGTATTGTTGTAATCATCATTTTTGTTATATATTATTATCATCATCATCATCATTATTACATCAATAATGATCGATTTTAATAGTACTACGACCATTATTATTATTATTATTATTATTAGTATTAGTATTAGTAAAGAAGACAAGTTGAAATACGTCTGACCCTCCGAAGACTAGTATTTCAACTTGTCTTCTTTACTATTCTATTATTATTATTATTATTATTATTATTATTATTATTATTAGGCTTGATTGATAATCGCTTCGATTACAAGGAGCATCAAATATTATTTTTGGATTATTTACTTTGCACATTGCACCAACCCCAAAAAGTTCTTCGATTATCAAGTCTATTCAGGATAACTTGGCCAAAAACATTCCTTGACAAAAACTTAACGCAGCCGCGGAATATTATCCAGTAGTCCGAGCTGCCAGCCTTCTCTCCATCACCGCCATATGGGATCACTCTCATCCATTCGCTTAGAAATGTAATGAAAACGACAACACGCTCACCAAAACAAGAGTGAATTGGTTTTCATTCTCCTTTAATTAATATCAAGTCAACTCGCCAATTATTTACCTGCTTTTAGCGTTAAAAATACAAGGGCTGTGTAATTTTACGCGTATGATTTCAAGGAAAATAAACTTTGGCGGCTTTTCAGGGAATTTTTTGCGTGGGATTACATTTTTGGGGCCGAAATTTAAGGCGAATTAATCTACAGAAAGTCATCCTTACCACGAGTTTATTTGGTTACTCCCCCATTGTAATCTGCCAATCATTGTTCGAGGTTTTTTATTATTTCCAAATAAGAAAGTTATGATTATTACACCGTGGTGAGTATATTCCCGAGAGGAAGGAAGGAATAAAGCTGGTAATTTTCATTCTATATTCGGCTGAAATCTTAAATACTCTGTCAATTTTATTTGTCAATCTCATTCAAAACTTGATTCAACCAGCATAAAAGGGCGAAATTGTTGATGTCAATGATGTGACATATCGAGAAGTTTTCTATTTCGAGCGACTCCTATACGTAGTGCTACGAGTATTCTTTTCGATGTCGTTCCATTATTCTGCTTGTTCCATTCTGGGGGGTCGTACCAAACATATATTTGAAAACTTCAAAATTTCTCGCTAAATACGCTTACAAAGTGCAGCCCTTAATCCTAAATCTATTCTTACAAGAAATTTGATACAAAATCTTCCAGAATATATAAATTTTGACATTCATTCTACTTCAGTATATAATGAAATTATTAGGAATAAAAATATTGAGAAATTTTCTTCAGATTTCGTCCCAGAAAAAGAGGCGAAGAATATTTTCGTAGTTTATTTCGATTGCCAAGTTGGATAATATTAAGTATTTTGGGAATGTTTTTTCCCCCGTTTTTTCTTGTGTGTTTTTTTTTTAATGTATTCATACGGGTGGTTCTCCAACACAGTCAGGCAGGTATATATATAGTCAGCATAAAAACCAAGTCTTGAAGATGGTTAGCACAAGCAATTTGTCATTTAGTACAGCTCTGACGATTTCTCTCCTTACCCCACCCCTAATGAGTCCACTTTTCACCCTTTAGACACACAATCTCTATATAAATTTCATATGTAAATACTGGGATTTCTGAACTGATTTGGCACGAGCCCTGACTTTAGAATTCGAAACTTTTTACGAGGAATTCAAGGACGTAATTCTAAAGTTCTAGGACATTTTTTGCCGGTGAAAGTATTTTTTCTGTTCCTTGGTAAATTCGCGAAAAAAACAGAGTAGTGTTACAGCTGTAATGCCGTGTTCTAAATCTACGATCAACCGAATTACTTTAATTCGTGTAGAGTCTATTGAAAATAAACAATCTAGGTACATCTTTCGTGAGTGTTTCCGTTTATAACCCTCGGAAAAGTCCCTCTTTTAAAAGAGAGTTATAGTCCCAATTTCTGATGTGATGTATCGATAAGTGGGAGATAGAATATCATTTTTTGGGGGGTTATGATTTCGTGTTTTCATTATTCGAATAATGCAAGTGTGACATGGTCTATCACCCAAACAGGAGTGTAAACAGTTAACGGCTTTGAAAAAAAAACGACTACAATTATTTTTCTTTCAACTCAAAATGCCATCGAACCCAACTCGCTTGTACTAAACCAGAAGCCACAAGATGGTATCGCTAAACCTCATTCTCAGGGGGGTGGTGAGAGTACCATTATCACCCCCTAATAGGGGGCAACAGGTTTTGAATCAGTCATGATGCAAATTCATAATCGACTTTGAAATGCTAGGAAACCGAAGCACAGAGAAATATGTTGTTAGTGAATCCGACCTGGAGAACTAGAATGGTAGGACTACTGCCACCTTGTGCCACCGAATTCAGATAAAATCTCGTTTTGCGAATTCTAAAGTCTTTAGTCGGTTAGCCGCATTCAAGAAGTTTGCTGTCGAGAATCGTTCAAAATACACTCGAGTCGTCGACTAGCGTGTTCCACGTCCAGAAAGACAACTTTCCCTCAACTTGAGGTGAAAATAATTAGACTACGGTTCAGCGAAGAGGAAAGGTTCAACTAAGTCGGGAATTTGAAAGTGTTTGTGTATTATTGATTGCAAGCACGTCCACAAGGCGGACGATGCTTGCCTTCCGATGTCACTATCAAGGACCACATTGAAGTTATGGCGTTTCACGATTCTGTTCCCTGAACTTGAATCAAGCGATGAGGAAAAGAATAACTGATCACGATTCCTAATCCCTAGATACTTGGTGGGCATTTATTGCCAAGGATTGTTGGGTGATTGCCGTGGAAAAGCGTCGATTTTTTTTCCTTTTCCTGATGTTTAAATCATGGTAGGTTGTGTGATGAATTTATCTCGTTTGGCATTTGGAAGTCCCTTTTCGGGTACCAGTGCTAAATAACATGTTTTACGAACATCTGCCCAATCTATACGGGGAATTGCAGGCTTTTCAGGGTTTTTGTTCTCAACTGTAAATACACCGTCTTATTACTACAGAAATTCGAACGCCATATCCATAAATAGTGACTTAGATCACCGTTAGTGTACGAGGAACTTAGGAATTTCAGCGAGATAAAATATTCTAAGACTCTAGTGTTTACAACAGATATTTACCTCCTTTATTTATTGAGAATTCGATAATTTATGCCTGAATTAATAAATGAGTAGCGATGAAATATTTATAAGCCGAGGTTGTTCGTTCAAAGGACTTGCCTAAGAAAATGTCTTCTGCTGCGTTGGGCTTCGTTTTCCCGTTGTTGGGCCTCAAAATCATCCCACTTGAACTTCCAGTCCATTTTAAGGTATTTTCCCCTAGTGAATAAGATTACGATGTGAGGGTTGTTCACCATCTAATCGACTTTATTTGTTTCATATATCCGGACACAGGTCTGTTGTATTTAAATGAAAGGCGTACAGAGATGGATGCTATATCTGGTGTACCGTCCCTTACAGCATCAACGGACAAGAAACCGTCATCATGCAACACGGATCTAAGAAACAGCACTCATTCTCGCGCCATTCGAGCAGACCAAATGCCAAACAAAAACAGTACTATGTCGTACTCGACTGGAGTTCCAGATACAACCGATCGCGTAGTCATCAATGTTAGTGGGCTGAAATTTGAAACTCACGTTCAAACGTTGGAGCAGAATCCAGACACACTTCTCGGGAATGAGTCCAAGAGGGCAAAATACTACGATAGCGTACGAAACGAGTACTTCTTTGATCGGAATCGACCAGCATTTGATGCTATATTGTTCTATTACCAGTCAGGCGGAAAATTATTACGGCCCGCGAATGTGCCGATGGACGTATTTGCGGATGAAATCCGGTTTTATGAGTTGGGAGAAGATGTACTGCACAAAGTCGAACAAGAGGAGGGATACATCGAAGAGGAAAAACCTATTTTACCCGAAAATAAACTCCAACGACAAATCTGGCAGCTTTTTGAGTTCCCAGACACATCTCTGGCCGCTCGGTTCGTAGCAATTTTCTCCGTCTTCGTTATCACGCTCTCGATAGTGACATTTTGTGTAGAAACGCTCCCGCAATTTCAGAAGAAAAAGGATCAAGGAGGAGATTCGGTCAATGGGACTAAAAAAGTCGACAACGAGAAGTACGATCAGCCTTGGTTTTCGTTGGAGTCGGCCTGCATTGTATGGTTCACTTTTGAATATTTCATGCGCCTGATATCTTCACCTCAAAAACTTGTCTTCGTGCGTTCGTTCCTTAATCTTATAGACATTGTCGCAATCATGCCGTATTATATAACGTTGCCCATGCAAGATACCAAGGCATCATCGCTCGGAGTTCTAAGGGTCATCCGGCTTGTACGTGTGTTTCGAATATTCAAGCTGTCCCGCCATTCCCGAGGATTACAGATTCTTGGACATACGCTCCGCGCGAGTCTCAGGGAACTTGGGCTGTTGATATTTTTCCTGCTCATTGGTGTCATTCTGTTCTCTTCGGCTGTCTACTACGCCGAAGGGGGCGAGAAAGGAACTCATTTTCGCAGTATACCCGATGCATTTTGGTGGGCAGTTGTTACGATGACAACAGTTGGCTACGGTGATATGAGACCGATTACTGTTTGGGGGAAAATTGTGGGTTCCCTGTGTGCTATATCCGGGGTACTGACTATAGCACTGCCGGTCCCTGTAATAGTCAGTAATTTCAACTACTTCTACCATCGTGAAAATGAACAGCGAGCAGCCGAAGCAAGTAAAAAGGAAAAAGAGAAGAAAGAAGCGGAAAGGAAGCTGAAAGAGGAAGAGGCTCTTCAGCAGCAAGAACAAGATGACGTAGAAAAACCCTCATATATAACCAACCAGTGGGGATTAAAACCTCAGTACGAGGTGATCGACCAAAATGGTTTAAATGGACCCGACGTGATTGGGATTGAGATGGACGATGTCAATTCAGTTCGGAATAAATCCAAGGCCAACACCGCTGTCGTTTCAAATTCTCTACCCGTTGTTGAATATTCGGACGCTAAATTAAGATACGAGACTGGCGTTTGAATGTTCTCTCTTTTTTCCGGGTATTATGTATTACCAACAAACACATCCGAAACAACAGAATCCAGAATTAGGCAGTTCTAAAATAGGAAGAATGCCTAAGATGGCGCTCATTTCCGTTGAAGTTCTATGAAAATCCTCTATTTTCGTGGAGTAAATCTGTCGAAATGACAAAAAAATGAAATGAATGATCATGCGACAAAATGTCCAGTTGTCAGTTGATGTGAACGCACAAAATAGAAATTAAAAAAACATCCTTCCAATACAAGCTGAATGGCTACAACTAAACTGAATATTCTAATACATTCAACCAAACGAACGAAGCTTGGAAGCCGTAAAATGGCTACGAAAAAGGCGAAGAATCAAGAAAGTGTACTACAGTTTCAAGATGTCTTTAAACTGATTCTTCACTGCAAGTAAAAATGGAAATTGAAGTAAGCTATCGCTTGTATGCGAATGTCAAACGGATTGTTCTACGTCTACCAATGCATAATTGATAACACATTGATTACAATAAGTTCCAGTCGATTTGGAACCTAAAAAACAGGGAACACAACCCCAATCCAGAGAACCGCAATTTTGTCACCTGATAGATGTTATCGACCATGTTATCTTCAGTTGTCGTTTGGACATATTTGAACACCAACTTGGAAAATCAAAATTCTGTTTTTTATTGCTCAAGAATTTTTTACCGATTGATTATCCTGAACGACAAAGATCTGTTTTTAGAGTTCGTTCACGCTATTAGCCGAGGCTGGGGTCTATTTCAATCTTGAGTTCTCTCAATCAGCCGAACATGACTAAACTCAGTTTGTATATCCCGCTTTTTTAATATACGACCCGAAAATCTCGGGTCAAATCCCGCAAGGTCTGTCGAGCGTTAGAATATATATAACATTGTATACAGACCCAAAATGAATCCAGTGTTTTTCTAATTTCTTGTTCTAGTGTTTCTCGAAGTGAAATCTATAAAGAAACTAAAAAAATCAGATTGTGTAATCGAAGAATCGATAGAAGCAGGCGTTTTGGTGGCGAACATTTCTGCTGCAGGCCGCAGAATGTTTGTGAGTCTAGATTCAAGAATCTTGTTATACATTTCCAGCAACTGTCTTGTTATCTTAGAATATTTCGACTTTATGACTGCCGAGGTCAACACAGAAAATGTCTATTGAGATTTGAGTGGCATCGAAAGGAATTTGTACGAGTGCAAGGATGAGGGGAGAGGGGGTGGAGCGATATTGTGACATCTCCAAATCAAGGCATAAAAATATAGGAATGCATTCAAAATATCCAGCTTTTCGGGGTAAGAAGCTCAATATTTGACATCCTAAAGCTTTCTTACTCTGTTTCCTCCATAAGAGACTATTATGTCTAGATCTATTGTTTGGTAATTCTAAAACAAAAGGTTATAACAAGGCCAAACGAAACAGTATCATTGAATGGATGCTTGGACAGATGGACTCCAAAATTAGCTTAAACACAGTTTTGTAAATTATTTTCGCGACTATAAGACCAAATTTAAACCAATTTTTTTTCGTACAAAGAAAAAGCAAATATAATAAATTCATAAAGAAAATAACAAGGTTTTTAAAGACATGTTTCGGCATACTTTTGCCATCTTCAGTTTAATGGAGAATTTCTGCTACTATCAAGACCATTTAAAAAAACAAAACAAATACCTCTGAGAACAAAACCAAAGCATCTCATATTTCATTGCATTATTCGAGCCGAAAATACAATTTGTTGGGTAAAAATTCTTTCTTTGAGAGATAAATAGTTTTTCTTACCAGTGAATGAATAATTTTGAATTAAGAATCCAAGTCTGAAAACAAAAATGACAAGAATGTGAAGTAAAAATAGCATGCAAAGTTTTGGCGGGAGGAAAGAAAAAACCCGGATGTTCTCAATAAAAATTCTCTGTGTTGACTTCAAAGTTTCTCTTGAATACTGTCATTGTTAAGACTTTCTCTACTAGGTAAAACTAATCTATTCGCTCTACTGGCGCTTTTCAAACAACGGCAATCGTAGTTTTAGGCAGGTTCAAACTTTTGGCGGGAAATGAATATCCCGGATGAAAAGATGGCAGGAGCCTAAAAAGTGGCTGGCAAACTCGATCCAAATCAGAACCCTGAAACAAAATATCAAAACTATGTCCATAACTATCGAGGTGGATTTTAGGAATTTTTTTAAGTATTGCATTTTTAATGTCAAATTCTCCGATACCAAAACAAGTGAGAAACTGGTACTGAGTTGGGAACGCAAAGGTGCTTGGTCTTGCTTTGGAGGGACAAGAGCAGAAAGAAATGATGTTAAACTGTACCGTATTATTTCAAATGTTTGGTTCCAGACTGCACAAGTAATTTTCCAAAAGCCCTTTGGTTTAATATTTCTTCTTTCGCGTGATATTTCATAGTATTTACCTATCTGTCCCTCCAAGAGTCTTTGCGCTCCAAGACTCGTACCAGTTTCCCCAATCGTTTTGGTATCGGGAAACCTTAGATCAGGTATGTTATATCTTCTGCCCAACACATTGCATAAGGCAGAAACTAAAAATTCTAGTTCTTGTCTTTCTCCAGTCTCCAATGTGAGACCTTTTTTAAAAAGGATATTCTGCTGTCTTAAGCTTTCAAGTATAGCTTAACATTAAGTTAAAATTTGTAATTTTTTTTTTTTTTTTGGATTTTAAATTTTTAAACTAGAAGAAATTGTTAAATCTAGAACGAAAAAACTATTCAAATAAGGTTTGGGCTTTCCCGAATTTGATTAAATGATTACAGAACAATAGCTTCAAAACGAGGCTAGAGAAACGCATTGCAATGAAAATCTTTTTCCCTGTAAACGTTTAAACGAAATCGGAGATGGCGTGGCCTATTTGATAGATTTAATTTCTGTCCTGGGATATCAGTTTTGTCCTTGTTAGGTTCCAGCTGGTTTGTCTTAAGGGATAGACTGAGACAAGAGTTTGTTCTACGATTGCGTTGGTTTGAAATACGACTTGCAAATTATTCCGTTTTATACGGAACAAAGTTATTTATTGTCCAGATTAAATAGCAAAATATTGATAAAGTGGCGTTTGTTTATTGTTGGGACATCTTTGGCATGCTGGCGTACCGTTAATCCGCCAACATGGCTGCCATATCCATTATTAATGATAAGAAGATTCCATCCCCACCATGTTGGTATACTGTTAACCAAGATTACATACACATCAACATAGCTTTCACCATGCTGGCGTACCTTTAATCCTCCAACATGGTTGCCATATTCATTATTAATGATAAGAGATTCCATCCCCACCATGTTGGTATACTGTTAACCAAGATTACATACACATCAACATAGCTTTCACCATGCTGGCGTACCTTTAATCCTCCAACATGGCTGCCATATTCATTATTAATGATAAGAGATTCCATCCCCACCATGTTGGTATACAGGGTTCGTGCTACTCCTTGAAAAGCCATGGAATTGAAAACACGTTTTTAAGGGCGCTTGAAAAGCCCTTGAAAATAGGAAAAAACGCCAAAATCCTTGAATACTCCTTAAATCCAAAGCAAACTGAATGTTATGACCAACAACCTAATGCGAAATGAATGCATCTCACAAATTACCTCTATTGTGTTTGTGGCCATTATGCTTTGTTTGATTGATTTGTTGATTGTTTCTAACAAAAACAAAAAACAACTGTATTTTGAATGTTAAAATGACCCTGCAAGAAGAAAATCCAGCCAATAAAAATCCTAGGTTACGACACGACACGCTCACGGCACTGAACTTTTCACAGTCATACGAAATTTGCTCTATCAAAAATAATGAATTGCGAGGACTTTAACTGTGAATGAAGCGTTCAAACAAATATTCATTATCAAGGTTCTCATTATCAAACGTTTATTTGTACAAAATACTTAGGCCTTGAGAATCAAATTTTTGTGCTTGAATTTTGTGATGAAAATGTAGCACGAATCCTGCGTATTACTGTTGACCAAGATTGGTTTGCCAATCTTATGTACACACCAACATATCTTCCATTGTGCAGGCGAACCGCTAATCCTCCAACATGGCTGCCATAACGCTATTATTATTATACAATTGTGATGTAAATTTATCAACTAAATTATCATTTGAGGGCTAATATTGGACTCGAATACCCGGCTCTACAAATACGGTTTGAGTTTTCGGCCCTGCGTGACGTCATGCCTTCATACCGGTTTGACGCCACGCGTTGTTTTGCAAACATTGTTTTGGTAACGAAAGTTATTGAACAAATTAAAGCGAAAAGCAGTTTTCAGGAGTGTACTTCTGCCATTGTATAATATATCCTTTGATGTTTTGTGTGTTACGGTCTGACATTTTACTCATCGTTCACATTTCTACGCGACTCGCAAAATATCTTCCCCTATACACAAGAAAATATCTAAAAACCTCTAGATACCATCCCTACCATGCTAGTATACTGTCGACCTTTCGGCCAATCTTATGTACACTAAGCTTCTCTTGTCATGTTCGCCAACATGGCTGCCATGCCTCTATTCTTGGTTAGCATGTGACATCATCACCGCCATGTTGGTGTACCGTTAACCAAAGATTTCTCGTTAGCTTC